>PVJX010015924.1:0-41485 GCA_004027295.1 Dolichotis patagonum | reverse complement strand
ACATTGTTTTCAAGATGAAGAAGTTAAAACTTCAGCTAAGAAATAGAGGAGAATAAAAAAATGTGCAAGAAAAATAAGTTTAAAGAGTGCTATGACTGGGGCAAATAATGTAATGAAATAAAAAGAGTGAACAGAGAGATGCAAAGGTACTCAGAAAGAACCTCAGTGTAACAATTATATCATTTATAATCATTTTTTTTAACTTAATATCTGAAAAATGAAAAGAAATAACACATAAAACAGCCAGAGGAAAAACTATTAAAGTAGAAGAAAATGAAAGTGATACTCCTAGAAGTAGAGGAAACGAATTTTTTTCATGGAGGAAATGAATTCCAGAATTTAGTGAGTGAGCAAACAGTGAAACAAAGATAAGGCAGGCTGAAGGAAATTACCTAAAATATAAATGGCAAAAATTCAGTAAGGAGACTGAATTTTATCCCCAGAGAAACGATTCAATACTTATCATTTTAAAGTTGTTTGACCTGTTCTGATTTATTTAAAGATTCTGCTCACTCTGGAGGAATTATTTGGAGAAAGTCACTGCTAGATAATGAGATCTTTGGAAGATCTTTACGCGTTTAAGGAGAAAGATGGTAAAGATTTAGAGTTGTAATGGAAAGAATTTGACAAATTGGAGTTTTTTTACCCTCAGAAATTGTGTGTGTGTGTGTGTGTGTGTGTGTGTGTGCGCGCGCGCGCGCGCGTGATATTCAAGTCACTGCAAATAACCAGAGGAGGAGCTCCAGGCTGGGATGGTAACAGTCACCCTCCCATCCACAGGGCCCCTCCTCACTCTGTAGCAGCATCCTAGGGGCGGCGCCCCGCTTTCCCTGGGACTGGGCTGGTTTGTACCCAGCCTAGGAGCCCCAGTCCGGGTACTCTCATCTTGGAGAGAACAGGGCGGAAAGGGAAGCGATGAAGATGAATGTCTGGCATTGGTGGTAACAGCAATGATAAATGTCTAAAAATGAAATACGGAATAAAACCAGCACAAGTGTCCAGAGCAGTTTGTGAACAGAGGAAAAGATGGCACCAGAACCTTGAGGGGTGGGAGGTAGAGGGCGGGCAGGCAGGTCGGGCTTCCTCTATCAGCACCACATGGGGTCAGCAGCGAAGCGCAAGCAGGAGGACGCGCGAAAGCCTGGCTTTTGGAAGCTACCACAGGGGACCTGGACCTCACCTGAATAGCAGGTGACTCTTTCAACTGCTGTCTCTCTCTGGGGTGTGGCACTGAGGGTGGGGCCTCAGATTCTTGCTCCTTCCTGTAATCCAGGGAGTGGCGTGGTGTCCAACCTGGTGGTGGACAAGGAAAGATGGGGAAAGAACAGCTGGTTGACACCTACAGGGTGAGACTAGCTGGGGATTTGGGGGAAGGCACAGTAGGACTGAACGGAACAGTCAGTCCTACTGACAGTAGGACTGAACGGCTGAAAATTCCAGGTCAGTAGAAGTGCCGTTAACTAGGCTGATCAAGGGAAGAAGAGATTTAGAAGCAGAAGAATTAAAATGTCTGTGCAGCATTGAACAGATATTAGTAAGGAAGTTGGTCTACTCAGAAAAGCCTGGCTCCTCTAAGAGATTCATAACGTTTCCTAAGCAATTACCCTTGGTCTCTATGTTTGTATATTTTTGTTGCATGCTCTTCTCTGGGGACCTCTTAAATTCTTCTGCTACACTGATGATATGTCTTTGCATGATAATCCAAAGCAGACTCTGTGTATATCTGAGCTGTGCACCCACCTAGGCCCAACTGAATTGTCTTTCTGATTCTGTTATCTGGTGAAAGGTAGAGCAACGATGACAACTACATAATTGGATTTTCATGGCTGGAGTATTTCTTGTATGAAGTTAGAAGCTCATTATCACAAGGGTTACCTTGAAAAGAAAGAAGTAAAAGGTTCATAACAACAAAATGCTATTTGTATCAAGCCCACTGCCAGACTTTTATTTCTTCTGACCAGATTCATTTTAGTCTCTGCATATGTAAGCTAATGCACAGGCACGATCACATTATACAAGGGAACAGAGGGGTGAAGGGAGGCAGAATACTACATGAAGGCAAATGTGGTCACAGGAAACTTTTGGATCACTGAATTTTTCTCTGGTGACATATACCCTCTCTTTAATTACAGGTGAATAATTTCAAAATTCTCATTGTCTTCCATTTGGAAAAAAAAGACCCAGGTTCTAACAACTCCAATAGCAAGATCACATCACTGCACAGAAGAAGCTCTCGATTACTTGTTACAGTCCATGGGATGTTTATCTGAGGTTTTGGAGTGTACAGTATGACATTTAAATAGTTATTTATGGGCATTTGTGTCTCCCTAAGAAAAATAGATTTTGGAAGTTTATATCTACTGTTGCTTCCCTGGGACTTCTTTTGAAATTGATGTGCAGTTTAATCACTTTGAGCTAAATAGCAAATATGGCTGTTACCAGTCAAATACCTTAAAGAGATTCTGGCTTGAAGTCATTGATAGGGTCAAGTTAATTTGGGTTCTTGAGCGTGAAGATGTGACACTTGTACACGAGATTCTAACGTTGGAAAAAAATGTCAAACTATGTCAGATTATTATTCTGTCATATTATTCTGTCAGATTATTATTCTGTCAGATTATTATTGCTATTGTATGTGATGGACTGAAGCACTTAGGAAAAGATGAGCCTGTTAATACATAGCTCACAAAGACTTGAGATGATTGCATACATTAGATATCCTCAGATACAGGTTTATAGTGACCAAGTCTTTTGGCAGCATACAGTGGGTAAATAAGTGTTCGTTTAATATCCAAACCTCCCTCTACTAGCGATGCATCCTGTGATGTTGGCTTTACTGTTAAGATATAGCTACTTCCATTAGAGTGCTTAGGTGATAAACAGCACCTTGTTTAGAGCATCATCAGGATAAATGAGATAATGCATGACATGTGAGGCAGAGTGCTTTGCATGTAAGTATTGTCAGATATTATTTCAGTTCATAGATGCTCCCTGCAATATTTTATAAATATAGACTAGAATGTTTTAAATTCCTTCTTTGCATTGAGAACTTTTAAAGTTTCTATTCTTTTGCATTTTCTTGTGTCACAATTACACATAATTTATATATATAATATATATATAATTATTAACAACATGTCACTGCAAGACAGCTAAATCAGTTGCTTCATACCAAAAAAACTTCTATCATTTGAATTTGTTACTTAACAATAAGAAGCCTATTTCATCTTATAAATATGATTAACGTATTATCAAACTATTTCCCTATCTGTCATGTCTCATATTGATACTTTATATGCATGACATCTCTATCACTATCACCAAGATCTTTAAATTATATTTGTTAATCTAAACTGAACAAACTTCCTAAAGGAGAGGCTTCTCTAGGTTGAGTTCCTTAACAACCTCACCTCTATTTTCTGTTTGACTTGAAAGTTTTTAATTGAAGTTCAGCAAATGAATTCCACATTTCACATTTGATTTATCTCAGCTTGGATAGCTGTGATTAGTTTCTAAATAAAATGACCAAGAAAAGATTATCCCTCAGATGCCCTCATGTTTCAGGCAGGACACTATTTAACTGTACTTGAAATTGAGGTAGATTTAATTATGAAGCACCAAAATAGTGTTCCTCTCTTTCACAATGATTTATATTTGGAAAATTATTCTAGCTCTAGTTTATTCAGTGTTCATTCTTTTTTAGGTGAGAGCTAAATAACTCTGAAATGAGAATTACAGCTAATTACAGAGAGAACTGAAATAATCCCATATGATTGCAGTGTGCACTTTGCTTTTTATCAGATTTTCTATCTGATAAAATCATAGATTTCAAACATAAAAAGTGATTTTATTCTAACATTTCATTTTAATCTTACTTGTGGTCTTTAAAAAGTCTTAAAGATTGCTTATCTCAGATTCAGACTTTTTTTTCGAGTTAGACTGCTTTGCTTGTATGAAAGAAATGCATCACTGCATAATTTTCTATTAGAAGAGTATAAAACCATAACTAATATTTACTCATCATTTTTTGTTTAAATGGCTTTTTCAAATGTACAACATCATGATAAAGATTTGAAAGTTCAAAGAATTGAGGAATTGAATCCTATCTGTTTTGGTGATCATTGTTTATATCTCAGGACTACAGACCATATGACACATAATAGTAGTAGATGCTCCATAAATTGGAATGAATAAACAAGTGAATTAGCATAATTGCAAAGAGTACATAGTGAAGCCAGGAGTTGAAAATCAGTTCTTCTGATATCAAATTGTGTGCCACTATATTATGGCATCCTGTGCCATAATTTTTACCTGTCTACCTATGATGAGTGATAATATAGTTGTGGATAAGAAATCTAATTACCATTTACTATGAAAAATATCTTTTGGGTGATTATGGAGAAATTCTGTTTATAATTATGTAAATACAGGAAGGCATGTCAATTAATATAATTATAGTAGAATGGATTTGTATAACAAAACTTTGATTTAATACATTTATCTTTTGGCAAACTCTTGTTTGGTCCTATAGACACATAGCTTCAGAACAAGAAGTCATTTTAGAAATCACAAAATTTAATAATAAAAATATTGACTCTAAATTTTACATGTTTAATAGTCTTGGTATTTGAAGCTCATATCATGAGTGAAGGCTCTGTCTCAGTTGTTTGTCAGCTGTAATTTTAACCACATGGAGCTCTTCCCGGCTTTGGAGAACTTATGTAAGTTTCATTTTGAAAGATATTTCTTGGAGATTTTAGACTATTTGAATTTTATTTTGACTGATAAAAGTATCATATATATGTATATATTATATATGGCACATTTCTATACATATTTCATTTAATAAAGAAAAAAGGGTTGTTTTAGTGTATGTCTTCATTGTAAAAATGAAATTATAGTACTCTAAAGTTACAAATATAATTAAACCTCTGAAATAGAATATTGTTGAAAACAGTAGTTTTTAGAAAACATCAATACCCAATAATAATGCATTTTCTTATTGTCTTATAACTGTATGTTCATTTTAGAATCAAAGTATGTATTTCACTTTCAAAATGGTAAAAGAGTTACCCTTATTCATTTCAATTGTCTTTCTTCAGGATAACTCCAGCAGTCCTGATTCAGATAATGGATAAATCAGGAAGTCAGTGGTTACTGTATTTATATTTTCTTTGGTCTGAGTACCTCTTGGAAGCTCCAACTCTTCCTCTTCCTGTTCTCTGTGTTTTATGAAGCTACAATGTTGGGAAACATCCTTATCATCCTCACTATCATTGCAGATCCTTGTTTACATTTCTCAATCTACTTTCTTTTTAACAAACTCTACATTTACCACTGCCAAGATGACTGCAGACTTCCTCCACGAACATAAGACCATCACTTTACAGAAATGCGTGTCACAAATTTTTTTCTTGCATGTTTTAGGGGTAATGAGTTGGTGTATTTATTGCCTTTGCCTACGATAGATTTATTGCTATATGCAAACCTCTGCACTACACAATAATCATGAGCCCAGTGCTCTGCACTCTTCTGGTGAGTGTTTCCTGGGCCATTGGTACTCTGCACTCAGCCAAGAACCTGGCATTCACAGCTGATATGCCTTTCTGTGGACCTAACTAGGTAGACTTTTTATTCATATGATTTCCCCCTAGATATCAAGCTTGTCTGCTTATACACTTAGGTCTTGGAAATTCTGTTGCTCACCAACTGTGGTTCACTCTTACTTATTTGTTTCTTCATTTTGCTCACTTCTTATACTACCATCCTTGCTAATCTGCATCATCAGGCCTCTGGTGAAATGGCCAAGGCACTCTCCAGCCTGTCAGGTAGCATTACTATTGTGGCTCTGTTTTTTTGACACATTAATCTTCATTTATAATTAGGCCTTTGAAAGCTTTTGTAAAATTTATCTCTGTGAATTTTACTTTCTCTACACCTTTCCTCAACTCTGTGATTTATACACTGTGGAATGAAAATAATCAGTGAAGCCAAGGAGAAGCTTGATTCAAAGCTGGTTTTCTTTTTTCATATATATATATATATATATATATATATATATATATATATATATGAATAAAACAAAAGAGGGCAGAACAAAGCAGATCAGAACAGAACAACATAAGCAAGACAACACTTTACAATAAGACAACTGGACATTAACAGTAGCTGTCAAAATATCTCTTTGTCTGCTATAGTTGAGCATAGTTTCAGGTACAATAATATCAAACATAGCACAATAGTATAAAACCATTCAAGAGAATGAAAGAATTACACGACATTCTAAACCGAATAACTATGATCAATGGCTACTATAATATCTCATTTTGAGTAAAAAGATTTGTTTATACTATCACATATATTAAAATCCCAATAAGACACAACAGGATAGAACTAATGGTAACAGCAGAGTAGAAGCATGGTAGGACTTCTAAGCAAGATGATATTAAATCAGCAATGGCTGCCATAATGTTTTGTTTTCTTCAAAACAGCTGTTCATACCATCATGCATAATCAAGTCAAACAAAACAGAATAAAACCATTCCAACTGATGAATGAAAACATTGAAAGGCTTCAAAGCAATGAAATGGGAAATCATGATTACCATAAAATCTTATGTACTCTTACCATTTCTTACACTAGGGAGACTATATGGTATTTACACATGTGAGTTTGGTTTATTTCACTTATGAGTATGTCTCAAATCGTGTCCATTTATTTATAAATATCTTGATGTATCATTCTTTATAGCTGAGTAGTACTCCATTGTATAAAAATGCCACAACTTTTTAATCTATTCCTCAGTTGATGGGCACTTGAGTTGTTTCTAAGATCCGGCTATTACAAATTGTGCTGCTATAAACATGGGTGCCCATATATCACTGTGGTATGATGTTTTCATATCTTCTGGGAATATGCCTAGAAGTGGAATAGCTGGGTCAAATGGGACTTCCAAACCCAGCAAAGCTGGTTTTCTTGACAGCTGTAAGCAAGTAAAGTAAATCTCTACTTGTTGGTCTTTGTAATCAATACATATGCTTATTATTATGTTTTATAACAATTAGTCTTCACTATTACAGGTCTTAAATATGATATTCTAAAAGTTGGTAAATTCAATGCATGATAACATCATGATACTCATTCAGATATTGTATAAATCATCTCATCTGCCCTAACAAGAAAACTAAATATATTGCAACTACATATATTAAAAATTTGACCAGGTGTGGTGATGAATGCTTATAATCCCAGAACTTGGGTTCCTGAGAAAGGAAGATTGCTGAGTCTGAGGTCAGCCTCAGCTACATAGTGAATTCAAGGCCATACTGAACTACAGATTGAGATCATCTAAAAAAAATTGCATATACTGTAACTACATATGTTAAAATCTCCAAGTTATTTTTCCTTAAATAGACAGTGTTGATAGTACACCTTCTTGCATTTTAAGATCAGTGATATGTTAAAGAGGACTAGCAAACACATCTGACTTCATTTGTATAGCATAGAGAAGTTAACATTTTTATTGGATTGACTTTTATAGCAGGCCATATAGATATTAAAAAATGCTCCTCTTTCTCAGTTACAGCTCATATTAATACTCATTAATAATTGAATTTCTTTAAATATATAGAATAAAATCCATGTTTGTCAGTATGGTACTAATGGCCCAGAAAACACTCACCAGAAGAGTGCAGAGCACTGGGCTCATGATTATTCTGTAGTGCAGAGGTTTGCATATAGCAATAAATCTATTGTAGGCAAAGGCAATAAGAAGCACCAACTCATTACCCCTAAAACATGCAAGAAAAAACAAAATACTGATTTTTAGATAATGTTATTTTAGCTTGTTATAAATTAGGCATCTGGAATTATGAAATGGGGAACTCATGAAAAATTGGATTGTCTGTTTCTAAGTTCCAGTTTAAATAAGTCATTGTACTCTGAGAATATAATTTTAGTTTTACATTAAGCTCTTTTCAGTCAATACTTCTGTGATTCCTTCATATACAGTTATTTTCATGAGGCCAGAGATATTCTTTAATCTATTTTATGTGAATATTGGACATAAATGAAGTACAAACAGATTACTGAAATGCATTGAATTTCTCTGAAGTGAGAAGAAAAACCAGCATTACTACATTGATATTATTAATTCAATTGTGTCTTTATGTCACTTATAGTTTTGTCTGGTTTTATTACATGTTCATGAACTTTTTAAGGCTACGTGGATTGGTTGGAGACCTATTATGAAACAGAGCATTAGACTTTTATCTCTGTATCCAGTATTTCGCATTTCTCACTATACTGATATTCAAACAACTCACTTTTAATCAACCTTAGTTTATTGAAGTAACACCAAATGATTTCATAACTGTATATGAAGGAATCACAGAAGTATCGACTGAAAAGAGCTTAATACTGCACATGATGGTTATAGAACCATATGACTAGGAGAGAATATTTAGTTGACCAACTGTCGGAAAGTTACAGACTAACATTAACCAAATGGATTACCTCAGTTTAAGCTTCAGATCACAGACCATGAACAAAAATACCTCATCTGGTTAATATTTTCATGAAATAGAAAGAAGAATTTTTTTCTATTGGTGAAAAATAAAATAGTCTTAGCTTAATGACTGGAACAGAAGTCAAATTATTAATGAGAAGTTTTAGTAAACCTACATTAAGATTAACAGCTTTGATTATTTGATTAACATATGGTTACCAGACTCTATTGTGTAGACCTGGAGATATCTATCAGAATAACTTTGACAGAGACTTATACTGTTTCACATGAGTGAAAAGTATAACTTTTCTTATTTATTACAGAATAAAACAAAAGGATAGTATTAAAAAGACTGAAACATGAAAGCTTTAATCTGTCAAAAATTACCGGACAGTTTTCAGAAAGCAATTTTGTACATTTATCAAAATACATCCATATTTATCACATTATAATATATTTCTAGAAGTTACTCTTGAGTAATTTATTTTTCAATTCTAACTCAAAATTAAATGTTTATATATATTGAACATTGTGAATTCCAAAAATTAGAGTTTCCATGAGTAATTGGTTAAAGTCAGGAAAGAAACTCTGTAACCCTTAAGGCAGGAGTGCCATCCAAAATACTTATTTTTTTTCTGTTTGTGGATAATAATTCTCCACTCAATTAGCCAGGAAAAACTCAATTGCAAAATTTGGGTATTTCATTAAGAAGGGAAAATTATATGTACCTCACTAAAAAATGTATGAAAAATAACAAAGAGGGAAGATCAGAAAGCAGGATAATAAGTCAATTGATTTTTGTTCGGTATCACAGGGAATCTACAATGAGCCCAAGAATGAAATAACCATGGTAGCTGTAATCGAGGCTGTGAGCATCCCTATAGCACTGGGCTCTCTTTAATTAATGTTCATCTCTCTACCACTACTACTGATCCTAAATATTTCACTTGTGAGAAAAAGAGTTAATTTGCCATGTATCATGTCAGCACAGTACATATTCCACAGAGTTTGTAACAATCTGTCTTTATTAGGTTTGATTCTGGCCCACAGCTGCCTGCACTCTCCCTTAGGAGCTGAAAGTGCATGCAGTGATTTCTGCCCCATAAGGAATCCTTGGCGTGTCACTCTGAGACTGGTAGGGCCCCGCCCAGAATCCCACATTGCTGGATGCCCCACAGAAAGGACCCTTCCGGCATATTTGGGCCCCAACCAGTGATCCATAAGTGGCTCTGTGCTCCGCCTCAACAGCTGAAAGTGCTGGCAGCAATTTCCACCCCATGGGGAAGACTTGGTGTATGCCTCTGAGACTGGTAGGTCCCCACTCAGTGACCCCAACTTGCTGGGAGACACCTGGTAATGTCTGACTAAAGACTCACACCCAACTGGAGAATCTCCCTGCAATAGGCATAGATATATTCAACCCAAGAAAACAACTGAAATTTTGCCTTTGACTTCCCTAAGGGAATATAGGAAAATGACAAAATGAAAGAGCAAAATGCAGTCTCAAACCTCCAGCCCATTCCAAGCAAGCCTAGGAGACATGGACATAGAAGAAAATGCAAGCCACACATGTGTAACTTCTGAAAAGATAGCAACTGAAGGAAAGAAAAAACTCCAGAAAGCTATGAAAGAACTCAGATCAGAAATAATCCCCCAGGTAAAACAAGAAATGATAAATGTAATGAAAGAAATTCTGAAAACATCTAAAGAAGACATAGCTGAAAAATTAGAGGAACAATGTAAAAAGATGGATACCTTGAATGAACACTATAAGAAACAAACAGGATGCATGGAACAGATTCAAAGAGATACTCACAAAATCAAAAATTTTATTCAAAGATGCCAAAACCACCTCAATGAAAGTGAAGATAGACTTTCAGACCTCAAAGACAAGATTGCAACTAGTGAACAGGAAAGGAAAGATCTTTGAAAAATAACAAAGAAACAGAAAATAACAATTCAACAGCTGGAAGATGATGAAAAGAAAAACAAGATAAGATTAATAGGGATAAACAAAAAAGAAGGTGACAAAACAAATGATATCAAAAGGCTATTTACAAAAGTAATAGCTGAAAATTTTGCAAATATGAGAATGGAAACTGAGATCCATATAAGTGAAGCATATAGAATTCCAAATAGCCATAGCCAAAATAAAACTACACCCAGACATGTAATAATCAACATCCCAGAAACATCCAATAGAAGAACAGAATATTAAAAGCTTTTAGAGAGAAGAGACAGATCATATATAAAGAAAGCCTATCAGAATCACAGCAGACTTCTCAATACAAACAATGAAATCAAGAAGAGTATGGAGTGAAATATTTCAGATCCTAAAGGAAAATGACTTCCAATTCAGATTGATGTACCCTGTAAAACTCTCCCTCAAAAATTGGTGGAGAAATAAGAAATCTTTGTCTATGACAAAGAACAGCTGAAAAACTTCATGACCACCAAACCAACCCTGAAAATAATACTGAAAGACATTCTATATAGACATAGGAAAAAAACCACTAAGCAAGGCAAACAATTAAACAGAGGACAAAGGTAAAGAATCAACAGCATAAAGATAACATGTCAAAAATAAACCAATATATAACCATTATAACCATTAATGTAAATGGCCTCAATTCACCAATTAAAAGAAATAGACTGGCAGAATGGATCAAGAAAAAACATCCAAACATATGCAGCCTACAAGAAATCCACCTAACCCAAAAGGAAACTCATACACTGAAAGTCAAAAGATGGAAAGCAATACTTCATGCAACAAGAACCTTTCCCACCAAAAAAGTGGGCATATTTATACTATTTGCAGTCACTGCAAACTTCGAAGCAAGAATGATAAAAAGAGATAAATAAGGTAACTACACACTAGTTAAGGGAAAACTTCAAGAGGAACAGATAACAATCTTAAATATATATGCATCAAATTCAGGATTACCCAGCTATACAAAACAAATATTAACAGAAATGAAAAATCTGATAAGCAATAACACAATTATAATTTCAGAATTAACCCCCCACTGACACAAGGAGACAGATCAACTAGACAGAAAGTCAGCAAAGAAATATCAGAATTGAATCACACCTGTGAACAAATGGACTTAGTAGATGTATACAGAGGGCTTCACCCAACAACATCAAAATGTACATTCCTCTCAGCAGTACATGGGACATTCTCTGAAATAGACCATATATTAGCTCAAAGAACATGTTTAAGTAAATGCAAAAGAACTGAAATTATGCCATACATGTTTTTGGATCATAGGGCCATAAAAACAGAAATCAATGACAAAATAAACTGTGAAACCCCCACTAACACATGGAAATTGAATAACACTCTCCTGCATAATCAATGGGTCACACAGGAAATTAAAGAAAAATTAACAGTACCTACAAACAACAGAAAATACAAATACAACTTACCAGAATCTGTGGGATGCAATGAGAGCAGTCCTCAGAGGAAAATTTATTGTGGTGAATTCCCATGTCAGGAAAACAGAACTAACACAAATAAACAACCTGATGCTACACCTCACACATCTAGAAAAAGAAGAGCAAGTCAAGCCCAAAGCCAAAAGAAGGGAGGAAATTTTAAAGATCAGAGCAGAAATCAATGCAATAGAGACTAAAAAAGATACAAAAAAATCAATGAATTAGTGAGTTGGTTTTTTGAAAGAGCAAACAAAATTCATAAGCTCTTAGTGAACCTTTTTTAAAAAAGGGAAGAAAAAACTCAAATTCATGCAATAAGGAATGAAAAGAGTCAAATCACTACAGACCCTGTGGAAATACAGAAGATCATCAATACTTACTTTGAAAAACTCTATTCTCATAGGCTTGATAACAGAAGCAATGGACAGATTCCTTGAAACATGTAAATTACCAAAGCTGGAACAAGATGTAACATTGCTGAATAACCCAATTTCAATTAATGAAGTTGAAAAGGTAATTCAAACCTTACTAATAAAGAAAAGCCCAGGTCCAGATGGATTTATGGCAGAATTCTACAAGACATTCAGAGACTGAATACTGATACTCCTCAAACTCTTCAGTGAAATTGAAAGAGAAGCAATTCTTTCTAACTCATTCCTGGAAGCAACTAATACTCTAGTAACAAAACCAGAGAAAGATCTGATCAAAAAAGAGGCCAGTCTCCTTAATGAACATAGATGCAAAATTTCTCAATAAAATACTGGCAAACAGAATGCAGCAAATCATCATTAAGATCATATGCCACAACCAAGTGGGATTCATCCCAGGAATGCAGGGATGGTTCGACATACACAAATCAATAAATGTCATCCACCATATCAATAGAGTAAAAAATAAGAATCATATTATTATTTCTATAGATGTACAAAAAGCTTTTGATAAGGTCAAACACTTATTCATGATAAGAACCTTACAGAAAATGGGAATAGATGGTCTTTACTTCAATATGATAAAAATCATCTATGGCAAACCAATAGCCAGAATCATATTATATGGCCAAAAACTGAAAGCCTTTACCCTAAAATCAGGAGCAAGACAATGATGTCCATTATCACCACTCATTTTCAATATAATGCTGGAGATACTAGCCAGAGAAATTAGACAATGGAGACACATAAAAGGAGTAAGGGTAGGAAAAAAAGAAGTTAAATTATCATTATTTGCAAGTGACATGATACTCTACAGAGAAGACCCCCCAAATTCCATTGAAAGACTCCTAGGGATAATAACTAAATTCAGTATTGTAGCTGGATACATAGTCAACACTCAAAATTCAATAGCATTCCTATACACAAACAACAAACTCACTGAGAGTGAAATAAGCGAAGCCACATCCTTCACAACAGCATCCACAAAAATGAAATACTTAGGGATCAAGCTAACAAAAGAAGTAAAAGATCTATTCAGGGAAAATAATAATACCCTGAAAAAAGAAGGTGAAGAGGATCTCAGAAAATGGAAAGACATTCCTTGTTCATGGATAGGAAGAACAAATTTTGTGAAAATGGCCATTCTCCCAAAATTGTTATAAGGATTTAATGCGATTCCAAGCAGAATACCACTAGCATGCCTCACAGATCTAAAGAAATAATTCTAAAATTCATCTGGAACCAGAAAAGGCATAGAATAGCAAAGGCAATTCTGGGCAACAAAGCCAGGGCAGGAGGCATCACAATTCCTGACTTGAAAATATACTTCAATGTTGCTGTAATAAAATCAGCATGGTATTGGAATAAAAACATATCTGAAGATCAATGGAATAGATGAGAAGATACAGCTACAAGTACAAACACACTCAGCCACCTTGTCTTTGATAAAGGGGCCAAACATGTTCACTGGAAGAAAGATAGTCTCTTTAATAAGTGGTTCTGGAAAAACTGGCTCCCATAGGCTGAAAACTAAAACTAGACCCATGCCTATCAGCATGTATTAAACAAAAATAAAAATGGATCAAAGATCTAAACATTAAAACAGAAACACTATATCTACTGGCAGAAAAAGTAGGTAGAAATCTTGAAGACATAGTAGTAGGTTAAGAATTCATGAAGAAAAATCAAACTGCATGGGAAAAACTTCCCAGAATCAGTATCTGGGATCCCATCTTATTAAAAAGATTTTGCATATCAAAATAAATCTCCAACACAGTAAAAAAGAAACCCATGTATTTTGAAAAAATTTAGTGAACTGTCCCTTAGACAAGGGATTTCTGTCTAGAACTTATAAAGAAGTTAAACAAAAGTCGGACCCCCGAAATTCAAGGGCCCATTCCAAAAACGGCCTTCAGAGATGAATACACAGTCCTTGGATAAAGAAATACAAGTGGTGAATAAATACATGAAAAAAATGTTCAGTGTCATTGGTCATTAGACAAATTCAAATTAAAACCGCACTGAGATTCTATCTTACTCCAATAAGAATGGTCAGGATCAAGAAAACTACCAACAACAAATGATAGAGAGGCTCTGGGGAAAAAAGAACACTTCTGCACTGTTGGTGGGGGTGTAGACTGGTGCAACCATTGTGGAGATCAGTCTGGAGGTTCCTCAAAATGCTGGAATTGGAAGCCCCACTTGACCCAGCTATTACACTCCTGAGCATATTCCTAGAAGAATTGAAAACATCATACCACAGTGATATATGTGCACATATGTTTATAGCAGCACAATTTGTAATAGTCAGATCTTGGAAACAACCTAAATGCCTATCAACTGAGAAGTGGGTAAAAAAGATGTGATACTTTTGTATAATTGAGTACTACTTTGTTATCAAAATGATCACATTGAGATTTTTATAGGTAAATGGATGCAACTTGAAGCATACTAATAAGTGAAATAAATCAAACTCACATATAAATAATGTACTGTCTCCCTAGTGTAAGAAATGGTAAGAGTACATAAAATACAAAATCCTCATTAAATACTGCAAAAGGGTAAAAATCTGCTCCAAGGATGAAATGAACAGCTACTTTGAAGAAAAAGAGACTTTATGGTATCCATTGCTGAATCCATATCATCATGTTGTGAAATCCAGTAATGCCTTTATTCTTTGTACAGAGTGGTTTTAGACTGTTTGATATTATTTAATTTCAACATACATGAAGGCATGCACAGCTATTTTGAAGAAAACAATAGATATTTATGGCAGCCATTGTTGATTTTCCTATTGTCTGGTTTTGAAGGCCTGAGATGCCTTCATTACTCTGCTCTGATTAGTTTTATACTATTTTGTTTTGTATGAACTCATTTTGCATGAATATATAGACAACTATTTAGAATAAAAAAAAAGAGACATTATGGCAGCCACTGTTGATCTCCTGTTGTCTTGCCTTGAAATCTGTGTCACTTATATTTTTTCTTCTGATCTCCCTTGTTCTTTTTGTTATGTTTTGTTTTACCCTCTTTAAAATAAAATTTAAAAAAATAAAATAGATTCTAACTGATTCCCACACCAGAACAGCTACTTTGAAGAAAAAGTACTCTCTGCAATCCTCACTATTCTTGGACTTCTGAAGTATTATTTATGAACATAGTATTCAACAAAGATTGTCTCTTGTAGGAAATACATTTTACAATGGAAAAGGTTGTGATCATAGGCTCAGGGCATTGGATTTGCTCTTCCTGGATGAACCAGCTTCAGAAAATAATCAAATACCCTAACAGAAGTAGCAGATGCCTAACAAAAGCAAGTAGGATTGCAATTGCATACTGTATCTGAGGACCTCCAAAATACCATATAGGCACTGAAGTAGCAATCAACATACAGTATGATGTTATAAAGACTTAAAATACTCAGTTCCAGGAAATAAGATGAAGTATCATCTGGCTTCTCTATCCATTGTCTTTAGGCATTACTTGTAGGTTTTCTTTTTTCTTTCATCATAGTTGTAGGTTTTGCTGGAATGAAATCTTGATTATTAGAAGAACAACACATTTATTACACTTCTATTAGATAATACACTATCACTTCCACTGAACAAAACCTTTTAGCTACCGGGCTGGAGATGTAGCTAAGTGATACAGTAATTTTCATATATGTCTGAGGGCCCTAGATTCAATTCCAAAGTACTGCACAGCAAGAACAACAACAAGAAAAGCAACAACATATTCTACAAACAAATTAAAAGACTTCTGTTCAACAATCCAACAAAAACTTAGTAATATATTTATCTATCTTACTTAAATATACATGCATTATATCCTTTATATTACCTTTTTTCCCTCTTTTTTACAATGGCAATGACACATTTTGGGTTTTATGGCTCCTACAGTTCTTATTACTTTTTACACTACAGACAAAATGTGACATTTATAAATATGATTCTTATTTATTTCACTTATGAGGATAGTCTCAAGTTGTCTCCATTTATCTATGAAGGCCTCAAGATTATCCATTTTTATAGCTGAGAATTACTCCATTGTGTAAAATACCACATCTTTTTCATCCACTCTGCAGTTCATGGGCATTTTGGTTGTTTCCAAGCTTTAGCTATTACAAATTGAGCTGCTATGAACGTAGATGCACATATATCACTTTGACATGATCTTTTCTCTTTTTCTGGGAAAATACCCAGGAGGGGAATAGCTGGGTTGAATGGAACTTCTAATCCTAGTCTTCTAAGAATCTCCATAGTGATTTCCATAGTGGCTGCACCAGTCTACACTCCAACCAACAGTGCAGCAGTGTTCCTTTTTCTCCACAGCTTCGCCAACATTTGTTATCATTTGGTTTCTTGATGGCAGCTATTCTTTCTAGAGTGAGATGAAATCTCAATGATGTTTTAATTTGCATTTCTCAAATGACCAGTGATAGTGAACATTTCTTCATGTATTTATGTGCTATTTGTATATGTTAATCTAAGAAATGTGTGTTTGTCTCAGATGCCCATTTTTGGAGAGGGTCTTTGAATTTGGCGGCTTGATATTTTTCAATTCTTTATATGTTCTAGATATAAGTCCTTTGTCTGAGGGGTTGCTGGCTAAAATTCTTTCCCATTCTGTGGGAATGGGAAAAATTCTTTCCCATTCTTTTCACTCTGTTGGTGATTTCTGTTGAAGTGCAGAAACTTTTCAATAATATGAGATCCCAGTTGTTGATTCTTTGTGTTTTGTTTATGAATTCTCTACCTATCACTATGTCTCCAAGATTTCTACCTACCTTATCTTCCAGTAGATTTAGTGTTTCTGTTTTAATATTTAGATGTTTGATCCATTTAGATTTTAGTTTGGTGCATGGTGATAGACATGGGTCTAATTTTAGTCTTTGGCATGTTGAAACCCAATTTTTCCAAAAACATTTATTAAAGAGGCTATCCTTCTTTGTGTGAATATGTTTATCCCCTTTGTCAAATACCAGGTGGCTGAGTGTCTTTGTAGTGGTGTTTGCATCTTCTAATTTGTTCCATTGATTCTCAAGTCTATTTCATTGCCAGTAACATGCTGATTTTATGACTGCGGCTTTGTAGTATAGTTTCAGGTCAGGAATTGAGATGCCTCCTGCCTTGTCTTTATTGCCCAGGATTGCCCTTGCCTTTCTAGGTTTCTTCTGTTTCCAAATGAATTTTAGAAGTGTTTTCTCTAGATCTGTGAGGTATGTTAATGGTATTTTGATTGGGATTGCATTAAATCTGTATAACAGTTTTGGGAGTATGGCCATTTTCACAATGTTGGTTCTTCCTAGCCAAGAGCAAAGAATATCCTTCCATTTTCTAATGTCTTCTTCAATCTCCTTTTTTAGTGTAGCGTAATTTTTAGCATATAGGTCTTTTGCATTCTTAGGTTGATTCCTCAGTATTTCATTGTTTTAGATGCTAATGTGAAAGGTGGTATTTCCATAATTTCTCTCTGTGAGATTTTGTTTGTGTACTAGAATGCTGTTGATTTTTGAGCATTGACTTTGTATCAAGCTCCACTGCTGTATCTATTTAGTACCTCTAGTAGTGTTTTAATGGGGTTTTTGGGTCTTCTATATAGAGTATCATGTGATCTGCAAATAGTGACAATTTAACTTCCTTTCTTTTCTTTATTCCTTTTATTTCTCTCACTTGTCTGATTGTTATGGTTAGTATTTCCAGAACTATCTTGAATAAGAGTAGTGATAATGGACATACTTGTCTTGTTCCTGAATTTAGAGTGAAAGCTTTGAGTTTTTTCCCAATTAGTATAATTTTGGTTGTTGGTTTGTCATAGATGGCCTTTATGAGTTTGAGGTAGATATCATGTATTTTGAGTTTCTAAAAGGTTTTTTATCATGAACATGTGTTGGACTTTATCGAAAGCTTTTTCTGCATCTATTGAGATGATGTGATTCTTGTTTTTGGCTCTGTTGATGTGGTGTATTACATTTATTGATTTACATATGTTATACCATCCTTGTATTTACAGAATAAATTACACTTGGTCATGATGCATAATCCTTTTGATGGTTTGCTGCATTCTATTTGCCAGTATTTTATTTAGAATTTTTGCATCAATGTTCATTAGTGAGACTGGCATATAGTTCTCCTTTTTGGTTGGGTCTTCTCTGGTTTTGTATCAGAGTAATACTTGCCTCCAGGAATGATTTAGGGAGGATTGTTTCCTTTTCAATTTCATTGAAGAGATTAAGGAGTATTGGCAGCAAATCTTCTCTAAATTTCTTGTAGAATTCAGACATGAATCCATCAGGACCTGTGGTTTTCTTTGTTGATTAGTTTTTAATTACATTTTCAATTTAAATAGTTGATATTGGGTTATTCAAAATTGCTATATCTTCTTGGTTGAGCTTTGATAGTTCATATGTTTCTAGAAATATTTCCATTTCCTCTGTGTTTTCCATTCTATGTGAGTAGAAATTTTCAAAGTAGGTATTCATGATTTTTTCAATTTCCAAGGAGTCTGTAGTAATTTCCCTCTCTTCAGTCCTTATTGCATGAATTCGGGTTTTTTTTCTTTCTCTTTTTTTGATAAGGTTAGCCAGAGTTTTGTCAATTTTTTTATTCTCTCAAAAAACCAGCTTTTTGATTCATTGATTCTTCATTGATTCTTTGTATTTTTTTTAGTTTCAATTGTGTGGATTTCTGTTCTAATCTTTACAATTTCCTCTCTTCTATGAGCTTTGGGTTTAACTTGCTCTTCTTTTTCTAGAAGCTTAAGATGAAGCATTAGGTTATTTTTTTCATTCTGTTTTCTTGATATGACAATTTATTGCTATATGTTTCCCTCTTAAGACTGCTTTTATTGCATCCCACAGATTGCAATATGTTGTTTCTGCATTTTCATTGAATTGTGGGTATTTCTTTATTTCTTCCTTAATTTCATCTGTAGCCCACTGGTTGTTCAGAAGATTGTTGTTTAAGTTCCATGTATTTATGAAGGGTTTGCAATTTCTTTTAGCATTAATTTCCAATTTCAGTGCACTATGGTCAGATATTATGCATGAGATAATTTAAGTACCTTTGCATTTACTTAAAAATGTTTTATGGGATAATATATGGTCTGTTTTGGAGCATGTCCCATGTGCAGCTGATAAGAATGTGTATTCTGATGTGGTTGGGTGGAACACTCTGTAAACCTCTACTAAGTCCAGTTGCTCACAAGTATGATTCAGTTCTATTATTTCTTTGCTTTTTGTCTAGTTGATCTATCTCTTTGTGAAAATGGAGTACTAAGGTCCCATATTATAATTGTGTTCTTGTGTATTTGGTTTTTCATGTACATTAGTATTTGTCTTATATAGTTGGGTACTCCTGTATTTGGTGCAAATATATTTATAGTTGTTAGCTCTTCCTCTTGAATTTTTCCACTTATGGGTATGTAGTGACCTTCTTTGTCTCTTTTAATCATTTTAGGTTTGAAGTACACATTGTCTGCAAACAGAATAGTTACCCCTGGGTTTTTTTTCTGAGTTCCTGTTGCATGGAATACTATTTTCCATGCTTTGACTTTTAATCTATGAGTTTCCTTTTTGGTCAGATGTGTTTTTTGTATACAGCATATTGTGGGATCCTGTTTGTTGATCCATTCTCTCAATCTATTTCTTTTGATAGTTGAATTGTACCTATTTACATTTCCATGTATAACTGATAGGTACTGGCCTGACTTTGCCATGTGTGTTCCAGTTGTTTGCTTTCTGCTTTTCCCTCTTGTTTAATTGCTTGTCCTACCTGGTGGTTTCTTTCTTGTTTTTCTGGGGATTGTGGTCATTTTTATCTCTATCTAGTATGTCTTTCAATATTCTTTCTAGGATTGGTTTGGTGGACATGAATTTCTTCAGCTGCTCTTTTTCATGGACGTATCTTTTTTATCCATTAAATTTGAAAGAAAATTTTGCTGGGTACATCAATCTGGGTTGAAAGTTGTTTTGTTTCAGGGTTTGAAACATCTCATTCCAAGGTCATCTTCACTTGAGGGTTTGTGCTGAAATGTTTGCTATGATTATAATGGGCTTTCCTTGATAGTGGGTTGTGTCTTTTCTCTACCAGCTTTTAGTATTTCATTTTTATGCTGTATGTCTTGGATCTTAATTATTATATGTCTGGGTGCTGATTTATGTTGGTTATGATTGTTTGGTGTTTATATGCCTCACTTATCTGCATATCAGATTTTTCCCCATGTTTGGGAAATTTTTTGCTATTACTTCTATGAATATTTTAGTTATGTCATTTGCATCGACTCTTGCATCTTCACTGATGCCTATTAATTTTATATTGTTTCTCTTGGCATCATCTTGAAACTGCTGGATTGTCATTTCATGTTACTTTGTTATTTTTAAAAGTTCTATCCTTTTATGATCACTATTTGCAATCCTGTCCTCAAGGTAAAAAATTTTATCCTCAGCTTCATTTAAATGGTTTTGCCAGCTTTCAATAGAATTTGTTTCTTGGATGTCTCTTTGAGTTTGTTTCATGAATTCTGCTTGTTTTCTATATTGTTCATTCAAGGTTTCAATCAGTTTCCCATGCTTCTGTACTTTTTTTGTCTATTCATTCTCCAGCTATACTGAGCAACTACTTTACTATGGTTGTTATTTCTGTCTTTACATGAGACATTACTTTTAATCTGATTTCCTCTATAACCTCAAGGAGTTGCTTTTTTATTTCACTTGCTATCTTTTCAGAGATTTCCAGTGTGTTATTTTTGAAGTCCTCTATTTCAATGTCTCCTTTACTTACTCCTGGTGGAATAGATGTTTGAGATTGCATTTTGCTTTTTGTTTTGCCATTTTCCCCTTTCGGTTCAATATTTGGTCCTTCAATCCCACTAGTGTGAACTGTTGGTAGTGTGTATCTTTGGGTCATACTATAAGGCTGATGTTTGTTCAATTGCTGGGTCCCACAATGAAGTGGTGGGCTAATCACCTGAATTCCCCCTGCAGGGCCTGTTGGGTGAGTCCTAATTTTTTCCTAGGCTTACAAGCCTAGTAGTTCTGATGGAAATCAACCCCTAGTTCCTGCTGTTATTATGCCTTTAGGTTGTTCAGAGTCACTAGATCTCTCTGTTTATAGTGTTTGTCTTATCTTGGACCCTACTGTGTCACTGGGTATCCCACAGGCCCCCTTAATTTTCTCCCAATTGGGGGAGGCCTTATGGGCATCCTCCTCAATATGCCTGATGTTCTCTGTGTAGAGGAAGGAATCACCCACCCACTTGCCAAGCTCACCTATGGCCTACTTCTGGAGGGCGCTTTCCTATTGCTTGTGTTTATCCACTGAAGGTGGCAAACTGTATTCCTATTTTAGAGGCAAACTCATGTCACTGATGGAAACCTGCTGAGTTGTTTGGATGAGGAGTTACTGAGTCTCTGTTCTATACTGCATTGTTAATCCATTGCACTCTAAGGTTCTGGGGGGAAGTGTGAGAGCTGAAGATCAATAACAATACTAGGTCAAGGAGGTGTGGAGGTCCCTGATGTCAGCAGTGGGACTGCAGGGGCGCATGTCACCAGTTTGAGTTCCTAGGTCCTGAAATGGGTGGCCAGGACTGTAGGGACACAGGAGGGGGTTAGTTCTGGCCTGGTCCACCCTTGATGCTGGCTGGAGTTCCTAGGTCCTGCGAGGTGTTCTGCTCAGATGGCAGGGGTTGCAGGGGGGGCCTGGGTCTAGTGCACACAGCATTGGCTGGAGTTCTTGGGCCCTGTGAGGTGGTCTGCTAGGAAGGCGGGTGGTGTGGGAGGGGCCTGGGTCTAGGCTGGCCCTGTGTGCACTGCTGGTTGGAGTTCCTGGGTCCCCTGAGGGGGTTTTCTGGGACAACAGGAGTCACCAGAGGGGCTCAGGTTTAGCCCAGCCCCGTGCATGCTGCTGACTGGAATTCCGGGTTTACACGAGGTGGTCTTTTGGGATGGTGGGAGTCACGGGAGGGGCCCAGGTCTAGCACGGCCCCATGCATACCACTGGCTGGAGTCCAGGGTCAACTTTTACATAGTTCATAAAAGCAATTCTAGAAACATTGGTTCTCAGTTCTTCAAGGGTACCCAGTGATCATGTCACTGGAACTACACATTTCACTAGTCATATTATCCATCAATAAATGCAGCAAATCCTAAGTGCTAATGATGGAGTAAGACTGAAGGAAGCTCAAAAGCCCCATAAAGTTCCATTAACTTGTATTCCTGATCCCCGCATCATTCACTTCTGCCACTTGCACACATTTCCTTCACCTGAAATTTTTGGAATCCTGAAAGGATTTCCATGGCCAGCTGTATTTTACTTTATCAGTTCCTTCAATTTTTCTTACTGGTATTATATCCCAAATACACTGCCACCCATATTAAATTATATGTTAAAACCAGTATCCAAAATACACTATTTGACTATTGCATAGGGGTTTGCAATTTGATGAAATCTAGCCAAGATACTTCTTTTTTTAATATAAGGATGATAATTTATGTTTGACTTTTACTACTATTCACAGTTTTGATAGGTGGTATTTTTAATATTATTCATATTAAAATATTTTTCTATTTATATTTATTTTCTTCATCCTTTAAAATGAATTTATTTTTTATACATGAATATTTTCAGATATATTATTTTATTCCTAACATAAATAATTTGTGTTCACCGAGTGTACTTTGACTAATCTTTGGCACAATGGATTGTATGCATACACATCTTCATTCTTCTGTATCTACGCATTTGTGTCTGTGTGACATGAATTCTCCTGATGTCTGTAACTCACACAAAAGACCCAGATCTGTAGAGTTGATCCTATTCTCTTGTGTATGTGCAGTTCCCATTGAAGGCAGTGAAAATTCTAACCCCTATACTCTGCCATCCATATACTTAGTTTTCCAATTCCACCACATACAAAAATCAATTTCATAATGGTTAACTATAACGCCATTAAAAATAAATTGGCTAACTATTGGAAAATATTAATGTGTAATTACTTTGTTTTCACCTTCAGCTTTCTAGTTAAAACATGTCCTCTTTAATTATATAGAACAGCTCCGGGCTGGGATTTAGCTCAGTGGCATAAGCACCTGCATGGCAAGTGTGAGGTTAAGAGCTCAATCCCGAGTACCACAAAAAAAAAAAAATTAATCCCCCCAAATTACAACAGGATTGATATCAAAACAAATATAACACATATTTTTTAAAAAAAGAACAGCTCCTTCTCTACTTCTTCACAGATTTAAGTACAATAGTTATACTTATTTCTCAGCTTTACTAATGTAAAATTGATAAATAAGTTATGTAATGTGTTGCTTTGATATATACATATGGATTGTGACATGATACCATAATCAAGTGAACTGAAAGTTACCTTCTGAGAATGGTGAGATCCTAGCTTAAAACATTCCTTGTGTACAGTTATTAAATATAAATAGCACCAGGTACATTAGGTTTTTCTGAATCAAACTTTGTGCCTTTGACCATCATCTCATTTCCCTTACTACCTTACTCTATATAACACATTTTATACTCTGTTTCAGTGAGCTCAAATATTAAAGGTCTCACACACAAGTGAGTTCATAAATTATATGTCTTTCTGTGTCTGGTTTTCATTAGAGTAATATCTTGCATCTTAATGTGTGTTATCATAAATGGCAGGATTTCTTTATTTTTTAGACTCAGTAGTGTTCCAATGTATATTTTATCTACTCATTCATTGATATGCACAGATTGCTTCCATATTTTCACTGTCTTGAATAATCCTGCAGTATGCATGCAAGAACAGATATTACTTTGAGACATCTTGTTCATTTCATTTGGATATGTAACCAGAGGTGAATTTCTAGATCATAAGATAGTTGTAGTTTGAAATTTTGTGAAGCTCCAATGCAGAATGCTTTCCATTATGGCTATACTGGTTTACTTTCTCATCCATAGATTTAAGATTCCATTTTCTTTACATCCTTGTGAAGACTATTATCTTTTCCTCATAATAATTATATTAAGGATATATTATACTATTTTACCATGGTTTTTATTTGTATTTGCCTGATGGTTGAGCACATTTATATTAACTATTGATTATCACTATGTTTTCTCTTGAGGAAAATATTTATTCTAGTATTCTATCCATATTTTAGTCAAAATAATGGAATTTTGCTACATAATTGAGTTTCTATATTTTATAGAAGTATTAACTCCTTATCTGATGTACAGGTTCAAATATTCCCTCTAATACACTATATTGTTTCTTTTTTCTTGTTTATTTTCCTTTCTGTGTGGAAAATTTTTAGTTTTTTTTCTCTCTGTACTTTGGGATCATATAAAAAAATACACTGTCAAAACTAATTTCATGGAATTTTATCCTGTATTTTCATCTATTGATTTTTCAGCTTCAGGTTTTAGGTTTAGATTTTTTAGCTACTTTCAGTTGATATTTTAACATAATGTTGACATAACCCAGTTTCACACTTCTGCATATGTATATCAAGATTTCTAAGTACACGTATTGTGTTGATTGTCTTTTCAACATTTATGTTGCGATAGTATTATTCAAAAAGCAATGGCACTTAAATGTATGGATTTATTTCTAGATTCTCTGTTCTGTTTCTTTGACAAATATGTCTATTTTTATGACCATACCATGCTATTTTTATTAATGTAGCTTTGTGGTACCTTTTCAAATCAAGTAATTTGTCTGAATTTTTGCTTTGTTTTTTTTTTTTGTTTTTTTGTTTTTGCTGCACATTGTTGTAGCTATTCTGAATTCTTTGTAGTTCCACATGTGTTTTAGGATTGCTTTTTCTATTTCTGTGGAAAAGGTCATTGAAATTTAGACAGAAATTGCATTGGATCTGTAGGTTTCTTTGGATAGTAAGAAGATCAGTATTATTTTTTCTACTCTTAGACTCATAATGTCTATTTATGCCTTTAATTTCTCATTAATATTTATAATTTTCATGTACATATCTTTCATGTCCTTTGTTAAAATTATTTCTAAATGCATTTGACACTTTGTAAATAGAATTTTTTTCTTAATTTTTAAAATATTCTTATTCGTGTATAAAATTGTCACACGTACACTTTTTTGCATTTGATTTTCTATTGCAAATTTCTTTGTTCATTAGTTCTAATTTTTTCTTTTGGACTTCTTATATATAATATTTTGGCAAATTAAAACAGAAACCATTTAAGTTTTCTTTTCTGATTTGTATTATTCCTCCTCTTGTTCTTTTATTTTTCTCCTTTTCCTCCTCCTATTCTGTCTCTTCCTCTTCTTCCTGTTCTCTTCCCCATTTATCCTATTTTTTTAATAACCCAATTGATTTGTCTGGGATTTAAGCCCTATGCTGATTAAAAATGGTGAAATTGAGTATCCTTGTCTTATTTCTGATCTTACAGAACAAGCTTTTACCTTTTAACTATTGAATATGATATTAACTTTTTGCTTTGACTATATACACTTTGTTGTATTATAGTATGTTCTTCTTATGCCTAATTTGTTGGCAGGCTTTTTTTGACAGTCTTTTATAAATGTTTCATTTTTCCTGAGTTTGGGGATTATTGTTAATTCAGGCACAAATATACAAATATCATTAGTCTCTTGGGAGGCAGGTCTGTTGATAGAGCTACATAGAATTGGAACTGGAGCAGTTTTTACAAGGACATCAGACTGCTTCTGGTTAACAATGAGACCATGGTCAGTGAGCTTGCTATTGGTCTCTCTTCCCAATGTGACCCTCCTCAGTCTTAGATTCAACCAGGATTTCAAAACTTGCTTGGATAAAAAACTTTCCAAAAAAGACACTTTTCCATATGGCTGCTAAATATTTGTTGATGGGACATGTGGAGTGGCTTTCTTGTGGTATAAGTCTAACATCACTACTGACACTGTTTTAACAGATTTGTTTGTCAGATTTTGCATTCCATCAGGGATGCCCTGACCTGTTGGTTGATGTATATCTTGTTTCATGTTTGTTAGATGAAGTTTTCCATTCATGTTACATATTTGAGATTTATATATCTATGTCTTTAACATGCATAGAGTTGTATATCCACTGACCTTGTCTCATGTGGAACAATGTCATTTAATTTTAATAGTTCCGGATATAAAGAAAAGAATGAGATGAAAATTGTAAATAATTTCCTACATTTTCTTCGAAAGAAAGCAAATAGCATTTTAGCATGGCTATTTTAGAGCTTTAAAATATATTAAATAGTATTGATGCTCTGATATTACCTGTCATAGCTTTTTGATGCTTTCCCTTGGCTTGCTGTCTTATATACATTCAAATTTTTATTGATCCCTGATTATCTTTGAAATTTTATTTCATAAGTGTATATCCATCCTTATTTGACTAGTCATTCAAAGTATGGTTATGATTATTTTTCTTTACATTTCCCCTCAATTTTATGGTTTCTAAATTTTTGAAAATATTCACACATGGAACTCAACTTTTATTGTATTATACTGAATAAATTGTTTCATCATTCCCTAATATATGTTATATTAAAAAATCTAGGTATGATGAGCATTCCAGAATGCCATTTTAAATCTCTTTATAGATAAGCATTTGCAGCAGGCAAACTGCAGGACACAATCAGAAAAAAACATCTAAAAAGCTCATCATGTAAGATACAGTTTAAAAGACTTTATCTATTTCCTTACAAATTGGAAGATAAGCCACAGAGAATCTATGAAAATATCTTAGTATTTGAAAAACCATTGTGTTGAAGGAGTAGATTGTTTCTATCAGACTAAAGAAGAGTAAAACAGATGACCACTCAGTCATGGTTTAGAATTACACTGGCTTGTCAAATAGTTGGGTGCTTGTAATTGGCAGAAACTACCCTGACGCTTGGTGATCATTTTCAGCCATAGATAACTGTTGTAATTACAGAAGTGTTTGTGTAAAAAATTAGTCACTAAGTTTTAGTACAGTCAAATAATATTTTGCTTTCAGGTATACTAACAAGTTGGTAAACTGTTTTTTGTTTCTTATCCTTTAAAAAATTATCATATGTAATTATTCCCACTGCAGTATGACTTCATAGATCTCTAAAGGATGTATTTCATTTCTCCAATAGGATCAGTTCCCTGGCATCAGGATAGAAAACTTTATGCTGTGTTATCTTTGCATATTGCAATTGTATAATTGAAAGAAGGATGAGAAAAATCCTCACTATCTCAAAGCAAATCCTAAAGGGCTCACACTAGCACAGGATCAAGTTAAAATGCATGAGGTTAGAATATAGAACATTTATTCCTTATAAAAACTACCACCTGAATTGGAAGCTTAAGAGAATGATTGATGGTTGTGTCAGTCATTTTGAAAACTCCAATTAAAACAGGTAAATTTCTGTTTTCCACTTCTCTACCTAAGCAATTCTTCTTCTGTCTTGCATATAGGTAATCCTGATAGGGATAGGGTTAGAATCTGAAAAAGGGATGTTCCTGAAAGAGGGATGTTCTTTGCCATCATCAGCTATCCTTTCTCTGATTTTTTGTTTTTTGATTTTTTTGTTTTGCTTGCTTTTTTTTTTTTTTTGGTACTGGGGACCAAACTCGTGACCTCGCACTTGCCACACATGTGCTTTGGTCCCTGAGCTAAATCCCTTGCCATTGTTCAATTTTTGAGACAGTCTCACTATGCAGTTCAGGCTGGTCTTGAACTCACTATGTAGCCCAAGATGGCTTCAAACTTGCTGTGATCCTCCTGCATTAACCTCCCCAGGATTACAGGTGTGTTCCACCGCCCCTGCCCTCTCTGCTACTTAACACTTTTCTCTCTTGAACATTTAGAGGCTTGTAAAACTTCTCATCTATTATCATATGGTGGCTAGAATGAAGACAGTAAGTAATATACTAAGCAAAATAATGGTCGATTGGATGGCATTTTTTGTTGTTTTTAATTAGATAATGGAAAGCTAAACATTACATACTATAATTTTTTCTGAGATAATCTTTGTATTAGACTAATACATGATTATGCCACTTTGTCCAATATCAAATAAAACCTGTTTTGTCCTCTATTTCCAACCTCTTAAACCACTATGATAAGTGTCTATCATTTCCCATGCACTGATATATCATCATTTATACTCAACACTGTAGTCTGTTATGTCTGTTCCCATGTAACTTCCAACCATTGTCATGATTTTCCTTCTGTCTCTGCTGAGGACATTGGTAAACGTGAAGGTATAATGTTAGATATGTATTCTCTACTTATGGCCTTTATCCAATGGATTCTGAAATAAAAGTTGTTTTCTTGGCAAGTGTAGATATTATAAGGCATGGAAAAAACCATGTATGGATATTAGGCTTTTTATTCAAACAGAGGACAAGGGTGCTACTTTTTTAAAAAATCTTTTTATATCTTATATTCATAGAAAGAATCATAGGATATTATAGCTAAAGAGAAAGAGTATTTAATTTCTCCATGTTTAAAAGAGAAACTATGCCTGATACTGTGTGTGATTTGCCATTCTCAAGCTATTCAGTGAGATGTAGACATGCTATTAAGATTTTCTGCATCTTACATGAGAGCACTCTCTACAAAATATGATGCCATTGGGCATCATTGCTTGGTTTGTACTTCAGAGTGTTTCAAAACTTATATGTAATTTAGAAAGATATGTTTGCAAAAGGCAGTATAATATTATTATAGAATTATTAAATTTATTATGTATTAAATTACTGGCATAGATTTTATTAATTTTATGGGGGATTTTAACTTTTGGCTAATATTTTAAGAAGTACATTTAAATTTCTAGTGGAATAATTTGAGTTAAAAAGGAACAGCTAATTAACTTATAGTCACTTATATTCAATGGTTAAAGATGTTCATTTCTGGAAAATAACATTTCTATAATATGAATATGCTTACTACTAATTCATATACTTAAAATTCTCAGTATAATAAATTATTATCATGTGGTTTTCTCTATACTAAAAATAATTAATGAAAACAAAAACCTCTTGTACACAGTTAATAAAAGTGTGCTTTTGCATAATACCTACCTTTGAGAAACATAGCAGAAATGTGATTAATTAATTGCACAATGATCATATACTAAGGAGAAAAATCTATCTGAACTTTAAAATTTAGGGAAAGTAAGATCAATGAATTTGAAAAAACTCAAACTTTTATAAGCATTATACTGAAAAAATGATTAAATTTCCATGGACTTTACAGAATTTAAATTATACCTGCCACTATTACTGATTGTAATTGTTAAAAAAGTTTTTGAATGCTTTTGCCTAATATTTTTGACTAAAATTTGATTATAAAAAATGTTCATTGTTTAAAAAAGTCCTAAGGAGAAATTTTGTAGTACTCTCTTGTAATCAATCTGAAGAATTTTGTCCATATTTCTGGAGGTTAAAATGAGAGGTTCCAGTTTCCTCAGATACTTGATAGTTGGAGAGTAACACTCCTTGTGCAATATAGGATAATTTGGCTCAGTTTTATGTGACATTTGTAAATTTGTTTTCAGTACTTGTTTACTTTTCCTCCTTAACTGTTTTTCCTCTTTCAGATTCCTCGGAACTCCAGTGCTCCTCAGATATTAAGGGCTTCTGTGGAGTCACTGCCTACAACCCTTTCCAATCTCCTGTATGACAGCCCTTCTTCACCTCAAACCCAAGACCCTGTGTCTGTTTCTTTCTTTAAATATAAATCTGTTTCTTGACTCATGTCCTGAAGATCATACTAATGTTTTTTGTCCCTATCAACTATCACTGAAAATTAAACCCTTCTTAGAAGCTCAGAGACCAAGGAATAAAGGATTTGTGGACACTACCCTTCTTATCTTTGGTAGGTGAAAGCATTTTGTCAGTTTATCCTTAAGGATTATGCACCAGCACTTGTCTGTCCATAGTGACTGCGGGGTACATGTACATGTAGGAAGGAGAAATAGGCAAAGAAAATTTCTGAGAGGTCTAACTTTGAAATAGTGAGTTCCTGGCACTTGCATTATACTCATACCTACTTTTCCCACCAGGCACCACCTCCACATTTTTAGAAATAAAGACACTTCAGGAGAGTCACTTTTTAAAGAGTTACGTATAAGTGAAACCTAAATCTCATGTAGCAATATTCTATACGCTTGTGTTAACATCTACACAAAAAAAGAAAGGAAACACTAAATTTATATGAGCTTATCCAATAATGAGAAACTCATCTTTCTGTAAGTTGGAAGGGTAGATATAATTATCAGAAGTAAAAATACTTATTTTTAAGTGAAATAATGCATTATAAAAATGTTTCCATGTGTTTTTCATTACCTTAGATATTTTTCACTTATTTAATTTCCAGGAGACATTTCTAGTTTTCTCTTTGAGGTTAGTATTCTTCATGTGTGATTTGAAAGATTAAAGAGCTACTGAACGTTACTCAGTTGCTTGAGGACTGGAATTACCATTAGCCTTGAATTTTCTCAGTAGGTCTTTATTTGTGTTCTGGCATTGTGATTATATTGGGTGTAGCAGAACAGTGACCCTCTTGTTAAGTAATAAAGCTATTAATTAAGTTACTTTTTGAGTAAGGAACATGATGATGAGGGTGCTCATTATGCAAAGCACAGGACAAGGGTTATATTTTTGGATGATTTTGGGTTAAAGGTTTAAACCTAACTTGGGTTGCACTGTTTTTCTGCACAGAGTTTATGTGAAGGAGACATTTAAATTCACAGAGTGAACTGATTTAAGATGAATTCATTTATATAGCAAAAATCTTAGAGTTCTGTTAGCCCAACATCTTCACCTTATATCTTACTCTTGGTTTAAAACATTTACCCATTGCTGGTTAATGACACAAGAAGAAAATATTGGGTGTATTTTTGTATTCTATATAGGAGTTTTTCTTCAAGTAAAGATGAGAGATAATCTTTCTTCTTGCTATAGAATTTTAGCATAAGGGAGAAACCTCAAGGATAGAAATAAAATATTTACCAAATCTCAAATATTTGGTGTGTGGATGATAATTTCATTAATAATGAGCTATGCAAGGAAGCTTCTGAGGAAGAGCAGATTCATGAAGTGACATGAATAGCAGTCCAGAAAGACCTTCATGCTTTGCAGCTGGAGAAGCTTTCCAGAACTTTTGAAGTAAAACATACCATTGTTCTTTTCTTAAATACCTAAAAGAGCAGTCATATCAAGAAACTCAAAAAGCTCAAATCAGCACTCCAAAAGTTCCTTGCATAATTCTACCTCTCTGATTTCCTTCAATGATTATCATTATCCTGACTTCTTGTATATCTTTGAGTTTCCTTTCATTGAAATAATAGGCCATAGATGCTTTTCTTGGATAGTCCTTGTAAGGTATTAATTTTGTCAACGTCTGTTTCCTTCTGGTAGCTGCTCATATTTTTTCTTGAGTTTTTATTTGGTTCTGTGAAGATAACAATGACAATATTTTGTGTTTATAGTTGATAGCATTGAATTTTTGTGATGTCAGATAATTACATATTATTTTTTAATTAGTTTATTTAACTTCTGAAGTTTGTGTAACTAAGTGAATGAATTAGCTTGAATTCTCTCGACTGACTGCACAATTAATATCTGTCATTTTTAAAAGGATGGATTCAGTATCACATATTGTTCCCGTAACTTTTATTTTGATTATTGCTACGCTATCTGCATTGAAAGAGGCTGAAAAAACAACATATATATTGGAATAAAAATTAGCATTCTTAAAGACTGAAGCAAAAGTATTATATTGATCCTATACACAGGTTATTCACCATTTTCTATTTCTCTCTTATTCAGGTAACTTGGACATATCTCTTTCAAGGTCAATGAATGTGACAAATCATTCTCTGGTGACAGAATTTGTGTTGCTGGGACTCTTGAGTTCCAAAGAACTCTAATTTTTCTTGTTTCTTGTATTTTCATTACTCTACTTAGCGATACTTCTGGGGAACTTTCTCATCATATTCACAGTGAACTCAGACCCCCGCCTTCATACTCCTATGTACTTTCTGCTTGCAAACCTGTCTTTCATAGATGTGTGTGTTGCTTCTTTTGCTACCCCCAAAATGATAGCAGACTTTCTGGCTGAGCATAAGAAAATTTCCTTTGAAGGTTGCTTAGCCCACATTTTCTGTGTTCATCTTTTTGGAGGTGGTGAAATGGTTATGCTTGTATCTATGGCCTATAATCGCTATGTGGCTATATGCAAACCTCTCCACTACATGACGATCATGAACCGCCGGGTATGCGTTATTCTTGTCATCATTCCATGGTGTGTGGGCTTCATTCATACTATGAGCCAGTTGGCATTTACTGTTGACTTGCCTTTTTGTGGTCCTAATCAGGTTGACAGCTTTTTCTGTGACCTCCCTCTAGTGGCCAAGCTAGCCTGTACAGACACTTATGTTACCAGTTTACTAATAGTTGCAGACAGTGGCTTTCTTTCCCTGAGTTCCTTTCTCCTCTTGGTTGTCTCCTACACTGTGATACTTGTTACAGTCAGGAAACGCTCCTCTGAGAGCATGGCAAAGGCCCGCTCCACTCTGACTGCTCACATCACTGTGGTTCTGCTCTTTTTTGGACCGTGCATTTTCATCTATGTGTGGCCCTTCAGTGGTTATTCGGTGGACAAAGTCCTTGCAGTGTTCTACACAGTCTTTACTCCCATTTTAAACCCAGTTACCTACACTCTGAGGAACAAAGAAGTAAAGGCAGCTATGTCAAAACTGAAGAGGCAGTTTTTGAAACCTGGCTAGGTTTCTGCACTCACAAGGAATGCTCTTTTCCTGGAAACAGAATAAATTTAATGACTATTCTCCTTTAGCTCTTCCCCTGTTAATTTTCAAATGGAGTCATTGCAATATTAAAGGAAATAATTTTGAGGTATGTGAAAGATGATTAACTTGAAGCAAAATATATCTGTGATAATAAAATAGTCATAAGGGTGGGGATCTAGCTCAGTGGTATAAGAAACTGCCTGGCAAGTACAAGGTCCTGAGTTCAATTCTTGGTACTATAAAATAAAATAAAATAAAATAAAATAAAATAAATTAGTCACAAAATGAAACAGCAATTTCATTATCTTTTCTCTTCTATATATTTTCATATTTCATTTTATGTATACTAATTATTACTCTTTATTTTAAAATTTTCAAAAAAGATCACTTCTGTCTCTCAAAACAGTGCTGCTCAGATTTTAACTCTAAAGTAATATTAAGTACATTGCTCAATATCAAAGAGATTATAGCTTTATTTAGACATCTGATATGATATATAATATTTCATATGTCTTGATAACATTGCATTGCACACTATACTTCACAGCTGATGGCACAAAAGATAATTCAGTGATTAGTGTTAGTGACAAGGTAAATTGTGGACATACATAGATATCTAGCAGAAAAAATTTCATTCAACATTTTAATAAATCCTCAGCATGACTCCTTAATAAAATATTCTTCCTGTAAAGCAAGTACTGAATAGATTTATTCATCAAAGTTTTATACTGGTTTTTGTTAATTTTTGCATAGTAACAATGAAATAGCCTTGGGAATTTCAGGCATAAATTATCATTCTTTATCACTTCTCTTTATGTTAAGTGAGGCCTGAATCTTGGTATATAAAATTCTCTATTATTCTAAATTTTCTTGTTGTCATCTTCAATATTAGAGTTTATTTTCACATCAATATGTGATAACATCTTTTATTTATATATTTTTAATTGCCTAATGTAGACCTAAAAAGTGCCAGAACAAATATGAAGAACCTAGGAATAGTTGAACTTATTTCTCCATGATCATTTACAAGGCCAAAAGCTTTTTGGATTCCATGCTACAATATTACTTTAGGCTTTCCCTCTTTTATCTCATTTCCAGATTTTTCTCTGTTTCTACTGGACTCCAATTTCATAACCTAGTGTAAGATTGACTATATTCCAGAATCCATTCTTTGGAGTTGCCTAAAGAGATCTTGTAATTCCTTTGGCTGAAATAAATAATTTCTGGACCAAATAATTTCCAGTTATTTAATACATAAATAGAAATGAGAGCAAATATGCCTGAAAATTTAACTTAATTTATAGGTGCAAATTATTTACAAGATTTTAAGACTAAATTATGATTTCATACTACTCTACTTTTTTGTGTAAATCATATATAATCATCTTACCAACTCTAAATTCCAGCTAATGAGAGTTGTGCAATAATAAATGTTAGAATGTCAAATCTCTTTTAAGCTAAGATAGGAAATAACACAGAAATAGATTTTTCTTAAATGGGAGTAGGATTTGGAAAGAAAAGGACTGAAAAAAGAATTCAGATGTGTTATGTACATGTATCAACTCCACACAAGGAATGTTAACATTATGTACTGCAAACATGTACTAATAATATAGATAAGTAAATAATAGAAATATTGACCAAAAGAAAATTTCTATGAGATACTTATCCTGCTGATTTTATGTAAGTTCAAAGTAGAGCTAAGAAGTTTAGGGTTATTGTTCAGGGTTATGCAGTTAAAAAGTGGCATAGTGGATTTCCTATTCAGCTTTAGTTGTGTTTTACTTTTTGAATTCTGATTGATCTAGATGATACACTTGAATGTTCTACCACTTGCTATGGTATACACTGTAGTAAATATAGAAATCGTGATTCTTTGTTTGCAATCTCATATTTTTTTCCCTATTCTATGTATGGAAAAATCTGAGAATCCTAGAGTTTAGATTTAGGGTACTTGGGTTCCTTGCAGTGTTACTCATGGCAACACTACTGGCAGATTGCTACAAAATTTCTCTGCCAAATGATACAAAAAATAATAAAAAATTAAGAAAAAAAACAAACAAAAATGCAACAACGTGCTGTAGATATGACAAGCCAAATATTAAGAATACAAAAAATAAGAATTCATTGACTGTCATTAATGTTATAAAATTTCTTCAAGAACGTTTACTTTTGTAAACTTAGTTTTACTACATTGATGACATTCATATGTCTCCAAATATGCACTGGGGACTAGTGTAAGTGCAGTTCTAAGGTTTTAACATATATATTAATTCATTTAATCATCTTAGTATAAGGTAAGTGCAATTAATTTTATAATAGAAAAGATTAAATTAGAGACCAATGGAATAATTTGTCAGAACTCCTACAGCTGGTAGTGACAGAGCTAGTACTTAAACTCTGGCAATCTGAGTGCCTGGGTGTTTTCCAATATGAGACTTCACTTCCACATTTTTAGCTTGAGTAAGAAATGAGGAGCTATTTGATTCTGACTTAATATTTTATTTTATAAAAATACTTTCAAAAGAATACTATTGGGGAAATGAAATGCCTTTTAAACCTAATTTTTAAAATAAGACAGTAGCGCCTCCAAATTTGGATGCTCTGTCAACATTTATCTGGAAAATGGAAGGAAATAGATTCTCCCCCAAAGTTTCTATGAAATAACACAGTTCTGTGTATAACTTAACCTTTTCTAGTAGGAAACACACTTCTTACCTGCAGATTCAAAAGGTAATAAAATTATATTTTTAAGCTACTAAGTTTATAAAAATTGATAATAGAAGAAACATGGAGCTAATACGCAATAGAATTCTACTCAGCAATAAAAAGAATGTTATTGCTACATGCAACAGAATGTACATAGTCCAAAATGATTATGTAATCTGAAATAACAGACAAAAAGGATGTTTATTATTTTATTTTATTTATATAAAATTCTATAGGACCCAAAGTAATCTTAAAATGACAGAAACTAGATCAATGACTGCCCAAAAAGAGGTTAGAGAGAAGCAATACTCTAGTATGACAAAGAATATTGGGGATGATTAATTTGTTACATAGGAAAATGGTTTTACTTTGGCTTAACTTTTATGTATTGTTTACTTTCTGTGTCTGCCATTATAATTTACAGTCTACAATAGAAGTTGGCAAATTATGGCTCCCATAAACCAAATCAGGGTTATATTCTCTTATGGAGGGCTTATGAGCTAAGAGGACTTTTATATTTTTAACAGAACATAAAAAAATAAGGCAAAATGCTCAACAGAGACTATATGAGTCTCATAATGTCTAAATATTTAATGTCTAGACCATTACAGAAAAAAATGCCAATACCTTTACTATTTTACAAAATATCTAGTTTATTTTATTCATATATGTATGGTAGACCCAAGAGCAGTTTGACATGTAAAAATGTGCTCAGTAAAATTTAGATGGATGCATATGCATGTGTATATGCATATTTAATGACTGTGAGAACAAAAGAAACTTTTGGATGATCTTTGGAGTTATGTACTCAGATTTTCAGTATAAAGTCTAAGTATTTTTGAGATTTCTTTTTATTAAACTGAGGAAGAGTCCTTCAATTTCCTCACTTTTAGCATTCAAATCATTCCTTATTCTTGTACTCTTTAATTTTTATTAGTAGCTGTTTGCAACACATAATGAATACATTCATTATGGGGAATGCACATCACATACTCATTTTTACTTTGCATCATCTTCTTCCATTTTTCAATTCCATGTCAATTTGTCTAAGATCCACTTCCCTGTTTTTATCACTTATCTTTTATACTACTATACACATTATTTATTACTTTGATTTCTCATGTAACAGAAACAATGTAAGGTTTAACTCTCTATATCTGATTAATTTCACTTAGCATTATTGTCTCAAGATGTACTCATTTTCCTATACATGACTTAGATTTACTCTTTATGGCTGAATAATCTCAATTATGTCAATTAAGTGGTTTTGGGTCTTTTATTAGAAGTAGAGGCAGAATTGTATATGCACTGCAAGAAGAGTATTGAAATTTCTGGTTATAATTGTAGGTTGGTTTATTTCTCATTGTGATTTTATAGATTCTTGCATTACATAGTTTGAAGCTTCATTCTAGACAAATGAGTGTTTAGAATTTTATATTCTTTTGATACCTTTAAATTTTTCTTTAAATGCTTACATTGCTAACAGTCTTTTAGAGACCAAAACTACTAATTTCAAAATCTGAGTCATTTCTCTATTTCATTGATTCATTTTTCCTCATAAGTATCATTTTTCTTCTTGTCTATATATTCAGTGATTTTAATCAGATGCTATACATTATGACTCACATGTCATTTATCCATAATTTGTTGTCTGCCTATGAATATTCTTTTTTAATTTAAAAGGGAAAAAAGCAAAACAGAAAAAGGTAGAAATAATACAGAATTTCAAAAAAGCAATGCTAAGAAATCACTAGTTGATAAATTATATATTGTCTTAGAAATAGTTGTTCAAGTCAAAAAATTAAAGCATAAAATGTGGGTAGACACTCAAATATTGACAGTGCAAACCATTCTGTTCAATGATCCAACAAAAACTTAGTAGTATGGTTATCTATCTTACATACTTAAACAGGCAGGTATATCCTTTAGAGCACATTTTTTCCTTCCTTTTTTATAATAGCTATTACACATTTTGGATCTTATTATTCTTTCAGTTTTTATTACTTTTTACACTAGAGATACAATGTGATATTTACAATAATTTATTTCACTTATGAGGATAGTCTCTAGTTGCCTCCATTTACCTATGAAGGCTTTTTTATAGCTGAGTAATATTCCATTGTATAAAAATACCACATCTTTTTCATCCACTCTGCAGCTGATGGGCATTTTGGTTGTTTCCAAGATTTAGCTATTACAAATTGTGCTGCTGTAAACATAGGTGCACATATATCACTGTGACATGACATTTTCAGTTTTTCTGGGACAATACCCAGGAGAAGAGTAGCTGGATTGAATGGAACTTCCAATCCCAGTGTTCTAAGGAATATCCGTACTGATTTCTATAGTTTCTGTACAAGTCTACACTCCCACCAACAATGGAGAAGTGTTCCCTTTTCCTCTCAGCCTCACCGACATTTGTTATCAGTTGATTTCTTGATGGCAGCCATTCTTTCTGGAGTGAGATGAAAACTCAGTTAGGTTTTAATTTGCATTTCTCAAATGACCAGTGATGGTGAAAATTTCTTCATGTATTTATTTGCCATTTGTATGTCTTCATCTGATAAATGTGTGTTCATCTCAGATGCCCATTTTTGGAGAGGGTCTTTGAATTTGGGTGACCTGATGTTTCTTAACTCTATATGTTTTGGATATAAGTCCTTTGAGAAGTTGCTGGCTAAATTTTTTTCCCATTCTGTGGGTTTTCTTTTTACTCTGTTGGTGATTTCTTTTGAAGTGAAAAATTTTTTAATGCTATGAGATCCCAGTTGTTGATTCTTTCAAGTGTTTCCCATGTGGTTTGAGATTTGTTCATGAATTCTCTGCCTACCCCTATGTCTCCAAGACTTCTACCTACCTTGTCTTCCAGTAGATTTAGTGTTCTGTTTTAATATTTAGATCTTTGATCCATTTTGACTTTAGTTTAGTGCATGGTGAGAAGCATGGGTATAGTTTCAGTCTTTGGCATATGGAGAGCCAATTTTTCCAACACCATTTATTGAAGCGATTATCCTAGGATCTGGCCACAGGCATGGTGGAACCCAGGAGCCTGCACAAAGAAGCAATTTGCCTTCCCTCTTGGTAAAGGCCTTCCTGTGGCATGAGCCAGGAGGAAACCCAGTAGTGTCTGGTGAACCTACCAGTGTGCGGGCTTGTAATCAAACATCCCCTCCCCTGTTAGCAACTGGGGACAGAGGTCTGAGCATCTCCTGGTAGGATGACTGTATGCAACATAGCAAATATGGGAGGTCTCCTCTATCTTCTCTTTTAAAGCAAGTGCTGTTTTCAGTTTTGTTTCATTATGATTAATTGCTTTACTCTATTTAGTATTCTCTTTCAATTGATTTTATAATGTTCTGTGTTTGGTTTGATTTTGCTATACTTAATTGACCAGACAACTATTGTGAAGATAATGAGATATACTATGGTATCTACTACTGTTATCCTGGTAACCTGCTGTGAAGTTCTGTACCAAATTCACTGCACTATCTCAATTGGCTTGATTCTGTCTTGTTCTATTATATTTCTACTACCTTCAAAATAAACAAAAGAGACTCTCCTTCTTCCACGAACATGTTTAGCCCCTTTTTCAAACATCAGGTGGCTTAGTTTCTTTGTAGTTTATTTTTGCATCTTCTAAAGTGTTCTATTGATCCTCAGGTCTACTTCTTTGCCAGTACCATGCTAATTTTATGACTGTGGCTGTGTAGTATAGTTTCAAGTCAGGAACTGAGATGCCTCCTGTCTTGCTTTTGTTGCCCAGAATTGCCTTTGCTATTCTAGGTTTCTTGTGTTTCCAAATGAATTTTAGGAGTGTTTTCTCTATATCAGTAAGGTATGTTAATTGTATTTTGATTGGTATTGTGTTAAATCTGTATAACAGTTTTGGGAGTATGGTCATTTCCACAATGTTGGTTCTTCCTAGCCAAGAACAAGGAATATCTTTCCATTTTCTAATATCTTCTTCAATCTCTGTCTTTTTTTAACATAGTATAATTTTCAACATATATGTCCTTTACCTTCTTGGTTAGGTTGATTCCAAAGTATTTCATGTTGTAGATGCTATTTTTAAAGGTGATATTTCCATAATTTCTCTCAGTAATTTCTCTCAGTTTGTGTACAGGAATGCTACTGAGTTTTGAGCATTGACTTTGTATCCAGCTACACTGCTGAATTTGTTTATTATCTCTAGTAGTCTTTTAATGGAGTTTTTTGGGTCTTCTATGTAGAGTATCATGTCGTCTGCCTTGCCTTTGTTGCTTAGAATTGCTTTTGCCATTCTAGGTCTCTTCTGGTTCCAGATGAATTTTAGGAGTGATTTCTCTAGATCTATGAGGTATGTTAGTGGTATTTTGATTGGGATTGCATTGAGTCTGTATAGTAATTTTGGGAGAATGGCCATTTTCACAATGTTTGTTTTTCCTATCCATGAACAGGGGATGTCTTTCCATTTTCTGAGGTCCTCTTCGATTTCCTTTTTCAGGGTACTATAATTTTCACTGTACAGGTCTTTTACTTCTTTCATGAGATTAATTCCTAAGTATTTCATTTTTTTGGACGCTAGTGTGAAGAGTGTGACTTCTCTTATTTCTCAGTACTTTTGTTGTTAGTATATAGAAATGCTATCAATTTTTGGGTATTGACTTTGTATCCAGCTACCTTGCTGAATTTATTTATTATATCTAGGAGTCTTTCAATAGAGTTTTGGGGGTCTTCTATGTAAAGTATTATGTCATCTACAAATGATGATAATTTAACTTCCTCTTTTCCTATCTCATCCTTTTATTTCTCTTTCCTGTCTTATTGTTCTGGCTAGTATTTCCAGTACTATGTTGAATAGGAGCAGTGACAGGGGACATCCTTGTCTTGTGCCTGATTTTAAGGTAAAGGCTTTCAGTTTTTGACCATTTAATATGATGCCTGCTGTTGGTTTGTCATAGATGGCCTTTATCGTAGAGGTAAAGACCTTCTATTCCAATTCTCTGTAAGGTTCTTATCATGAATGAGTGTTGGACCTTATCAAAAGCTTGTTCTACATCTATAGAGATGATCATGTGGTTCTTACTTTTGGCTCTATTGATATGGTGAATTACATTTATTGTTTTGCGTATGTTGAACCATCCCTGCATTCCTGGGATGAATCCCGCTTGGTCATGGTGTATAATCTTCTTGATGATTTGCTGCATCCTGTTTGCCAATATTTTATTGAGAATTTTTGCCTCTATGTTCATTAGGGAGATTGGCCTATAGTTCTCTTTTTTAGTTGGGCCTTTCTCTGGTTTTGGTACTAGAGTAATATTTGCTTCCAGGAAAGACTTAGGAAGAATTGCTTCCCTTTTGATTTCATTGAAAAGTTTGAGGAGTGTTGGAATTAAGTCTTCTTTGTATTTCTTGTAGAATTCTGCAGTGAATCCATCTGGGCCTGGGCTCTTCTTTGTTGGCAAGGACTTAATTACATTTTCAATTTCAGTAATAGAAATTGGGTTGTTCAGCAGTTTTACATCTTACTGATCCAACTTCGGTAGTTCATATGTATCTAGGAATCTATTTCTTCTGTGTTATCAAAACATATTAGAGTAGAGGTTTTAGAAATAGGTGTTGATGATCTTCTGTATTTCCACTGAGTCTGTAGTAATTTCACCTTTTTCATT
>PVJX010015923.1:0-41479 GCA_004027295.1 Dolichotis patagonum | reverse complement strand
ATAATTGCAATACAAGAGTGGATCTTTTCTTACTATTTCTACACTGCTGTCTTGCATCCAAAAATACACTGCCATATATGGTTCTTATTGTTTAGGCCAGGAATGAACAACAAAACTCTTATCACACAGAGAGGCAGGGCTTTTGGAAGGGGACTGGGTCTGATAGGCTAGCTAAGTGTAATGGTAGGATGTGGGTTCTTGTCAGCTGAGGAGATCCTATATGGCATGGCCTGGATCCATATATCTCCTTCCCCTGTTCCTCCCTTTTTTTCTCTGCTTGTTGGTCCCCTCTGCTTGTTGGTTCCCTCAATGAAGAAAGAAAGCAGCTTTCTTTAACCCATGATCTTCATCCATTTCTTGGAGCCAGCCAACTATGAATAGTAACAGTGAAACAAAATAATGCTCTCCTCCTTTGAATTGTAGTTGTGATGCATTTGCATCAGTGAAAAGTTACAAAAACAGTTATATTCAGAAGTTTCCTTCAGAATTGACTCTATTCTTCTAATAATACATTTATATTTTTATTTCATCTTTTACCAACTTTTAATATGTTAACTTCTTTATTAATTATTTTTAGAATTGATATATAATGCACAATGTTTTACATTCATCATAGAGGTTTGTGTACTTGACATATTTTAATTCTTTTTATGCTTGTATCACTCCCCTCTTTTTTTTCCTCCTTCCATCTCTAGGTTCCTTTAACATTTGCAAATGATCAAGTTTCCTTTTACTTATTGTCTGTCTTTTATCTTCTTATTTATTCCTTGGGTTACTCATTTAAAACAGAGCATGTTATATTTAGGCTCAAGAGTTTGATATATTTCACTAATCAATATGGTTTCAAGGTGTTTTACTCACTTTCTCATTGTCTCTTTTATCTAGGATACCAGCAAGTTAAAGGAGGTGAGGTTTATTTTGACTCACAGTTTGCAGAGGTTTCAGTCTATAGTTGACTGAAGGGAGGGCAGCATAGCAGAGGAGAAAGAGTGCATGGCAAATTAAATAGGAAATAAAGAGGGATGAAGGGAGGAGAAGGGATATAATATTTCAACCCCTGCTTGCTTTGGGGGTTTTGATCAATGGAATATTGTTTATCACCTATTGATGTTTCATTCATGAATTTTTTTAAACATACTTTTGTTTCTTGTATGTAGCAAACCCTTAGCTTTGTTATTTGATATGGTTTCCAATGTGTCTTTTTCAGTTCAAGGAGTTGAGGACATTTGCCTTGAGTTATTACTGACAGCTATTGATTTATTTCTATTCTTGTATTATTTTACTGCCTTTGATTCCTGTATTTTTTGCTTTTTTAAATTGCTTACTGTACATAATATATTCACATCAGACTTGTTTTTAGCTTTGTTGGTTTTACAGTCTCTAGGATATTCTCAAATGTTTATTGGAGTGCTGGTTTGGTGAGCATTGATTTCTTATTGTCATAGAATGCCCTTATTTCTCCATTAATTTTAAAAGATATTCGTTTGGATTGAAACTCATTTTCTTTTAGGGCCTGAAATACCTCATTCCAAGCTCTCTTTGCCTTTAAGATTTGTATACTATAACCTTTATTCATTTGAATTTACAACTGCTTTTGGGCTTTAATCTGACAACTTTTAAGATTCTCCTTGTGTTGAACTCAAATTTTGACTAAAGTGTGTTCAGGGAGTTTCTTCTCTCATCATAATTACTGCATTATTCTATATGCCTCACATACCTGCATAGTGTATTCTTTTCAGATATTTGAAAGTTTTCTGCTATAATTTCTGTTGATTTTTTTTTTGAAATTTTATGCATGTTGTCCTTGAAATTTTCTCTCACTCTTAAGTTAGTCTTACATTAGTCTCCTTAGCATCGTCTACTAGGTGCTGTATCAATTTTCTTTGCTTTCTTATTGTATTTAAGCTTTTGCTAAAAGCATGATATTGTGCTTCTGGTCTGTCATCACAGTCTAACACTCTCTTTTCACACTTCTTACTTTTGATATTCATACATTTAATAGAATTATTTAACTTTGGAATTTCCATTAGGAATCTTGTCATGGACCTTACTTCTTTGTTAAATTTTAATTTCTGTTTTGAAAGATTTTGGTTAGATCTTCTATTTTTTATTTGACTTTTCTTTAAACAAATTAGTCAGTTTGTTAATTCCATTATTGTTTTTGTTATATCATTTTTGAACTATTCTAGTTCCTTTGCTTCCTCTTTGATCATTTTGTTCAATTGATCTCTCTAGTGTTTGAATTCATCTCCATTTATGTTCCCTGGATTAGTTTTGGGAGGCCTGGGAGTCATTGGAGGCATTTGATTGCCTGTTTTTTCATGTTTCTACTCTTTTCACTTTTTGTGTTATGGGTTGATGTCAAATAGTCTTTGTTGCTGTTACAAAGATCTCTTTAGTTAGGCTACATTTTTTAGTTACGTGGTCTTGAATTTATTTGTCAAGATATTGTCTAACACTTCGAACTTCAATCACTGTGTTGTAAGAAGAGAATTCCTGTCACTTATACCAGCATACGCAGTCCCAACTGTGTATCAATCATGAACATTAAAATTATTTTGACAATTTTACCCTTTTATGTGTCCTTTACAGAATATGCTATGCTATGCTATCCTATGCTACACTACACTACACTACACTACACTACACTACACTATACTATATTGTTATTAGTGATTTCATTGGGATATGGAGGGATGAAGTTTTATAGCTTGTATCTAGATGTCCCCTAAAAGCCTCATGCAGCCATAGGTGGGCATTTTCTGATGTGGCTGAATCTAAATTGTGTGATGCTGGGATTTAGACTGTGTGGTTGCTAAATTAATCCACTGATTGGTTTAGCCTAATTCTGGGAATGGACCTGACTATGGGTGGAACCACTGGAAGACACAAACACTGGAAAGGATAAAAAACTGTATCTTCTGCTGCTTATGCTGGTGTTTGCTTGTTCACTACTTTTTCACTATTTCACTGCTTTGCTACCATGAACTTTTTCTCCTCTGCCATTCCTGTCTGCATGTCACCCTATCTTGAAGCCAGACAATGATGAACTGAAAATTCTACAAACAGTGAGCTAAAAAATGTTTCTTCCCTTAACTTTGGGTGCTGGATGTTTGTCTAACCAATGAGAAACATAATTAAGACAGGAAGAAATGAAGGAAGCAGCAAATGAATGGGCTAAGTCAGTAGAAAGAGTTAGGTAAAAGAAATGTCAATAGATAGAAAAAAGAAAAGAGGCCAGACTCTGAAAGATGTTTAAAGCTGTAATAAAGAGCTAGGTGTTGAAAGTGTTTGAGAGAATATTTGTGGATGCAAAAAGGGAATACAGAAAGGGAAAGCATAATTGAGATTCAAGAAAACAGTGATATTTTTAAATTCTGTTAATATATTTGTAGTTAGTTTTGTTATGATCCTCAAAGCACAGTTCTGTTACGGTTTATCCAAACATGGCCATGACCAATACTTCTCAAGTTAAAGCAATGGTTGATCTTTATTATCTTCTGAACACATGTAGGTACCTATTATATATGCTGTATGAAATGTACAGAGGAAGAGAAAGATGATATGGGGATAAGGAAAAAATAGAGGAAGCATGACTAAAAAGATAGTATAGAGGAAAGACAATTTAAAAAGGAAAAGAAGAAAGAATAAGAGAGCAGAATTTTTTAAAAAGTAAAATTAAAAATATTAATAAAAGAGTAAGAACCAAAGGGGAAAAAAAGGGAAAAATAAAGCCCATAACAGACAAACAGGCAACGAAATGAGCTAAACTCCCTGACTCCATTCTGCACCACACAGTCACTGTCCGCACAGTACTCTTGATGTTGTCCTTGTAGTCTGATGGCAGGCAGCCACTCCAGCTTCTGCACTGTGGCCTGCTAAACTGTCTGCCTGGGAGACATGAGGGGTGATCTTTAGATTTGCCTTCTGTTTGTGTGCTGTGCTTTCGCCATGGCTATATCTGCAGATATTTGTGTCAGTCCCAGGATCTGACTACCTCAATTAATTTGGGAAGAAGATGTCCCCTAATTTGCTCAACACCCAGTTCTCTGCCAGTTTCTAACAGGCACTGCCACTCTCTCTCTCTTCACTGTAGAGCACATCCTACAATCATCTTGTGCTGTCCGTTCAGGGGCCTTCTTCCCAGTATAGCATCAGAAGCCCTCTGACACATGCACTGCTTTCAGTCCCTTTGCCCTCACAACTTTATCCAGCCCTTTTCCCTGTCTCAAGAGCTCCAATTTTCAGTGCAAAAGAAAGTGATACAATTCAGGCTCTCCAAAAAGGTTCCTTCATTGATGTGATGATTCAGTGATGAGCAAGATTTCACACTGTCTCAGATTTTCCAGTGTTTTGGGGAACTGATAGGAAATCAACCACTTTTTGTCCAGTTCTACCGAATCTCTTTCCCTTCCCCATTGCTCCATGAATGTGATCCACAGCTCCCTGCCATTGAGTTTCATGACACGTGCAGCTCATAGCGTCCAACCTCTCCCTGCTTAGAGTGGCAGGCTTCCCCTTTTGATTTTGAACAGCGCATGATGCATAGGATGCCACAGGAGTGCAGTGTTCCTGAATGAGTGAGCAGTTGGGAGAAAAAATTGTTTTTGCTTTCATTTTTAATGCTGCTTGCTGTCCCTTTTTGCATTGCAGGGCTTCCCTGAGACCCTTACTGAAGTTGACACTGATGCTGGTAGGAGGAAGAGTATGTAGGAAATCTACTGCTATAGTTATGTTGCTGTAGCACTAGCTTCTTCCCTCAAGTTGTTAAAACCATTCCCAATATGGTATATTTGCTGCATAAAGAGTTTACAGGGAACTGCAAGCAGTGGCAGCCCTAGTTCCATTTTTCAATAAGCTATATATTGCGTTCAATTTAGATGATTTGTCTTTCAGTTCAATTATCTCTATCTGGGTATATTTATCTTCTTCTTTTGAAAATTCCTGCATCATCAGTGTGTCACCTCTTAACTTCTCCTACTCACCTCCTTCTCCAATCTGCCACATTGGAACTTTCGAGTTTTTAGCTTCCTTAGATTTAGATTATTTTATTTGTCACTTCCCTCTTTCATCTTCCTATATTTTTTTGTTCAATGAATAATATTCACATTTAATAAAGAAAAATATTATTCACTTTAAATCCAGTATACTATCATTGCTGTTGTATCACTTTTCAATTTTCCTATAATCAGCTTGATTTTCTTACAATATTTGAGATATATTATTATTGTTTTTAATGCATTTTATATTTCATTCCCTTTTGATACATCTTCCTTCTTAAAAGAGCAACAAATGTGGCTTGTTAAAACCAAGTATCATATATCATACCTGAAATAAGTAACCACTACCAGTTAGGTATAGCATTTCTCAATTAAAATTATTACTGAGTCTTTAATAGGCTACACTTTTCTTTCCAATCAGCTACTTATAATGTTGAGAACACTGGCAATAGGTTTAGTTTCAAGAGTGTATACGGTCATGCAGTGTTTTCTTTGCTGTGAGATAGCTTATTTTTTTCAGAATTCATAATAGCGAATAAACAACCCTATAAATCGATAGGTAATTGTGCAAAGAAAAAATTGGAATCCATAATAAATGACAATTGCAGCAAGAACAATTTATTATCTCCTCTATGATGGAAAGTGTCTTATATCATTAACTTAGCAACGATTGTGCTATCTGTTTCCTCAATGTTACAGAAACAAATTGAAGGCTCAGACTATCTGCAAGTTAAATACTCAATGGAGGCAAAAACCAGATTACCCTTGAAATAGAATTCTATGTTGTTATGCTTATGTTGTGCTTGTACTGCTGGTGCTATGTACACATTGAACAAGCATAAAGTAGATAGGAAATGAGACTCCCATTCAGAAATTGGTCATCGTACAGACATGATTACTTAGAGCCTCCACTAAATTGGAACTCCATATGGAACTCAAATGCTTGTGCTTCTGAGGCTATTGGAAAATATCCATACACAAACTTCTTTCCAGCATACTCCTGAAATCAATTTTCCTCTATTATTTTTCTATACTTCTATGTGTCAAATAAAATTTTAACAGCAACCCATTAATCACTTCAGATACCTTCTGAACTGTATTTTATACAGAATTAAGGTACATAACACTGTGATGCCTTATACCACTTGATCCTAATTTTTATCTGTCTTTGTTTCATGCCCTTTGCTATGTAACGTTGTAATGACCTTTTCTTCAGTGTATGCTACTGCTGTGTGCTTTATGAAGGAAAAGTCAGCATCTTCAATATGCAAAGCAACACAGCAAGCACCAGTAACAGTTTGTAACTAAACTGTTAGCGATTTTCAATTCATCTGATATAGTCAGTTGTGAACTATAGTTTGGGAAAAGATGTGTTTAAAATCTGCTGTAAATTCATGATTATTTGTATTGGAATTGTATAATCATACTGCTTGAGATTACAACTTTAAAGAAATGTCAATTTGGAAGATAAAACTTGAAAGTATGCTTATGATTCTGAGACCGAAAGTCAGAGTTTTCAATGTTAGCCATCTGGTTCTCAGGCAAAAAAAAAACATAAATTAAAGCAAAATGTATCATCGAGACCATGTTAATTGTGTTTTGTTGACCTGATGGAATTGTGTGAGCTGTTTGTAACCAGGAATACTATGATTAACTCTGGATGTTATAAGGACTTATTAGAACATTTAACAGACAATATGCAAATAAAACATCCTCAGAAGTTGTCACATGGTTTCATCCTCCATCGTGACAACCTGCCATATTGTTAGTATGGTGATTTTTGTTTTAAAAAAATGTAATTTATCCCCCGCTGCCTTATTAACCAGAGGAAGCTCCGTGTGGCTGTGACTTTCCCAATGCCAGAATAACCATGAAAGGTAAACATTCTGAATCTGTGTACGACATCTAGGCAGCCAGGACTATGCACCCAAAGAAAATCATGAAAATAAACTTCCAGAACTATTTCAGAAAGTGGCAAGATAGATTGGATATTATGTTTGAAAAACAAGAATGTACTTTAAAGGGGATTAATGGCAATGTATCTTTTAGGATAATAAATTTAATAATTTTTAACAACTTATCCACATTACTTATTTAAATTTTGTATCATAGGTTCAGTGATCTCCAAAACTTTGTCTAGTATTCATTTATGTGATTTGCCTTGTTCAAAGATGTGTCATTATATTGAACCAAATGATTGAAATAAACTTTAGAGCTTGATTTCCAGCAATCTTGGTCTTTGATATTCAGGTTGCTCACTAATATGACAAGAATGACACCTGTTAAGCTGAAGCTACTCTATCCCCATGAAGATGCCAGCTGAAATGAGCTCTAGCCCAGCCTATATCAGATCAATACTGATAATGCATAATGATAGATCCAAATGTTGTAGATTACTTGATGTAGTAGAAAAAAATTTAACTATTCAAGGGTTTCATTAGACAGGTTTATAGGATTAGAGGTGGGATCATCCACATCTGTCTTTCCACTGAAGATCTAAGAATATGGTAGCTTCTCAATTCAAGACACTGGAAGCCACTGAACAAAAAAGATTGAAAATGTAATGTCAATCACATGCTGAAGGCCTAGAAGCTTCCTGGAAAGTTGCTGTTATGAACCTGGGCAAAATTCTGTAGAAACTGGAGTCTGATGTCCCCCGGCCATACCAGAAGCAAAAGACACCCTCACCCAAACAGAAAGAAATTTATAAGCTGCAGATGGACTGCTTCATTCTTCTGTTTTCATTTCATCAGGACTATAAGCCTATTGAACAGCGCACTCAAAACTCTTCCGTGCTCAGTTCACTTGTCTACGTACATCCCACAGACACACTCAGTTATGCACTTTACTAATCTGCTAAATGTTTTTATTCCCATCAAGTTTGCACTGATAATTAATGTAACAATCCTTCCGTTTTCAACTGCATAACCAAACACATCCCCTTAAGTCATATGTAATCTCTAAATAAAGACAATAAGAACTTCCTAATTCCACTTAATGTGATAAAACTACACTGTGTATATTCAGAGAAGAATTAATTGTCTTTCCAGAATAGTGTGCAAAGTTTTCTGTGGGTGATGCTTAATCTTCTCCTGACTTTCCACAATGTAAACATTAAAATGTAGATTTTGCAACACTTAAGTACCAATATTAAGACAATCACTGCCATGGTACATGGTCTAGAATTACAAATTTAAAAAAAACAAAGCTATCTGCTTAATATATGAACAAACATTTTAACAAAATGGGAAACATTTTCATGACAATTACAATCCTTGTTTCTGTAATGAGTCACATGGCCAGAGCTGGTATTTCTAACTACCCACTTCTGCTCCCCATTCTGTATCTCGTTGGTCTTCAGTAAGCACACCAGCAGGTCTTGACTATATACTTGCCTGGTGCCCCACATCTTCATTACTTAAGGTCTGCGGTATTTGTGATTCTGATTGGAATGTGTTATTTTACTTCCCCATTGATCTACATAACAGGGCATGCAATGAGAAATCTCCTATCTTGGTTTGAGACAAACTAAGGGATCTTCCTCTTTACAAACATAGTCTTTCTTGTCTTTCTTGTGGAGCAATAGTCAAATTTCCCCTTGCTAGTCAGGATTTATCACTTTCATCAACACTATAATTCTCTTTTTCTTTTACTCAAATGCATACGGATCTCAAAATTGTCAAGGAAAAGCCTCAACTTTCAATGTAATGGAATCATTTCTTGTCATCTAGTAGAAGCCTTCTTCCTTTAGGATAAGGCTTAAAGGCCAGCAGAGGATAAGGTTCAGGGACAGGAACCAAACATTTTGCTATTGGTTTACTAGTGGTAATTAGTGGCACTCTTTCCATTTTGACACTTTCATTACTGGTCCATCAGTTCTGGTTATGAGAAAACCATTACTATATATCAATGCTGATTTACAACATACATAGCCTCCTGGATATAGCGACCTGCAAATATTGACCTAGCTAGAACTGTAACTTCATCATTAAAAGGCCATTCTGCAATTCAATCTATGCATCTGAATAATAGAAAACATGGAAAGACTAGTGAATTTCACAATTGTGATCCCACTGTTGTACTTATTTTGCAATAAAATACATTCTTTAGTTAGAAGCAATACTATGTGGAATGCTATGACAATGGAGAGGGCATTCTATAAGTTCACATATGATAATTTTGTTCAAGGAAGCAAAGTCCGTATCTAGAATGATTTCCTAAGGAAATGACATCAATGATTTTATTTATGCATTCTTTTAGCATTCTTGAAGAGTATGCAAGGTCTTGCTGTAGATTAAGGAAAAAGAAATACTGAAAGCTTATGAGTTACCTGCTCATGAAAATAATTTGAATTTTAATGATCTTCTTCATCCAAAGATCTTATATACCAGTTCTACTTCATAAAACATTATGGCCGGTTATATTTTGATGACTCTTATACATGATATCTGATATCAAGCAGTACAGTGTGAAGTCATGATGAAGTTCATGTAGCAAGCCATGGACTATTTTTTTAAAAAGAAAATAGTTATCTACAGATGTTAAGTTGGCTTTCCTTTGAAATGTTATCAGTCTTTTACTTCAGTGTTTATTTCTAGAAATTCATGATGCATTCTCTACATCCATCTTATTTGTAAGTAGGCTTCCAGTATCATTCAGTCTGTTCTATGGTCAGGTCCAAGTAGCAGACCTCTCAGTCATCAAAGTTGGCATCATCAGTAAATATTTTGGAAGACCACATTAAAATACGTTCAGACAGTATACCTAATTTTATATCACAGGCTTGGACAGAAGGAATGAAGATTGAACCAAGCCTAGATAATTTAGAGACTTAGCAAACATTTGTCTCAAAATTATAAAATTTAAAAAAGTAGTGGGTAATTCAGCATGAAGACCATAGGTCTAGTCTCCAAGACAAAACAAATATTAACATCCATATCAATTGTGCCATTTTTACTTTTATTTTTTGTTGTTCACAGTGCCAAGATTCAAGTTCAGGGACATCCGTAGATGCTAGGCAATCTCTCCAAACTGGTATTTGGAGAGGTACAGCAAATTATATTTATTTTTGTAGCAGATATCTCAAATTTTCATGAGCTTTGAGTATCTAAAAACCTTACTAAGATGTCACATTCTACCTTTTTTGTGGACCACTTATTGGAATAAAAATTTATTACTACTTTGTGACTGTTACTACTTTCTGTATTATTAAGTTTAGTCATTTAATACTATTATCATAAAAGATAGAGTAGTGTGATATTGTAAGATACTAACAAATTAAATGATTGTAGAAACAAAAAGGTAAAATATTTTTCAGTTTTCCATCACTGACAAACATGACTTCAAGGCATCAAGGCAGGAATGGTATAATACAAGGATATGTCAAATAAAATTTGCTCAACCTGTGGCAGACATGAAGAAAAAGCTAGAGAGCCAGAGCAAGTGATATACCATGCAAAGATATGTCTCCCCACTCATACACACCAGCAAATCACGCTTCCCATTCTAACACTGCAATCAGCTATGAAATAATCAATGGGTTAATACTATCATCTACCAGAACAGACTTCTGAATGCATGAGATGTTTGGAAGAAATTTTAGATCTGAAATATAATACAATATTCTTCCCTTGGGCCCCAAAAAGTTCATCAACTCATTATTAAAATGAACTCATTCGATGTCAAAGCATAGTCAATCCTAACAGTCATGGTATCAGTCAGAAGCCCAAATCCAAAATCTCATTTGAGACTCTAGGCCAAGTATTATATGTACCACAGAGGAAATAGTCACATATGAAATTGAAAGATTGGGGGACTAGAAAAGAATATGATAAAGATAAGACAGACACACAACAGGGAAAATACAGCATAATATTTTCAGTGCTACTCTTTTAGGTGACATCTCTAAACCTTTTAAAACTCTTCCTACAAGCAATTCCCAAAGGCTCGTGAACCACATGGTCAGTTATAGTCACAGCAATGACTCGACTTCTCTGATAGAAAATTGTGTATCAGGCAGGATTTTACTAGAGAAACAGATATAATAGAAGATACACGAATGTATAAGAGTTTTAAGATTGGCTAATGATGATTACCCATAGGGTTGGATGAGAAAGCATACAGAGAGTGTTTGCACATTGGAAACTTAAGGTTTCAGACCATGGGCTGGAGTTCACCCAGTGTTCTGTGCATATCAGAAGACTGATGGGTCAATGCAAGGCTGATGAGTCCATGCCAGAAAGTTGAAAGATCCAAGGCCAAAGCCAACGAGTCTGCCTTGCCACTAACCACAAGGCCCTTGAGGTTCCCAGAGTGAGGACCATGAAGGGTGGCAGGAAGTTGAAGGAATAAAGATGAGACACAGAAAGCTGAGATCAGTTGGAAACTTCTCTCTGGATGGGAGGAAAGTAACTGACCCCTCACTGTATGGGTGTTTATTTATACAATGTCACTGTGGTACCCATTGTGGTAGCCTTCCAACACTGCACTACCCAGGAGATGGTATGCAAGCTCAAGGCAAAGACTGGAGTTTCTTTGAAAAATGGAAGCCAGCCTATCCTTCTTCGTTTCCTTTTTATTATTTAGGTGATGGTCCACTCTAAGGTTGGTCCTCTACATCCCTAGGGTATAAGGTTGTTGAGCTGAGTTATTTAAACTTCAAAACTTCTCAAGTTGATACAGGCAATCTATCACTACAATAATTCATTTTAATTTTTAAAATATTGTTCTTCTTCTTGACCCTCCCTCCACCCTTCTCATTTACAAAAGATCTATCTCCTTGTTTCCTATTATCTAATATTTTTTGCTACTTTATTTATTTGTATTGTTGGTTTATTGTATAAGATCACCTATGCAACTTTTAAGCTTGAGAGTTTGGTTTTTCACTTAATATTATGGTCTCAAGATACATCCGTTTTCCTACAAATAATTCAGATTTGCCTTTATTTATGGTAGAGTATTACTTTACTGTGCATAGATACCACATATTCTTTATCCATTTACCTATTGAGGACATATAGGTTCTTACCAAAATATAGCTATTATGGGATTTTGCCTCTAAAGGGAAATTTATAGATGCCTGGAGAGTTGTTAAAGCTTGGAGAAACTCTGTTAACATCTGGAACTAGATTATACAGATATTTCCAGAATGTACAAGACAGTAGCCCTCCCTTCCTACACAAACACACACATACACATATAAGCACTAACTCAGAAGTACAACTATATTAAAACTGAGATTCTTTTATATGTAGAAAATATTCTATGTTAGAGTTGATTTCTTACTATTATTTCTTGAAATTCTGTATTATTTCTACCCTTTTTTCTGTTTTGCTTTTTAAAAAATATAAAAAAGGAAAAATATCTACGTCATGTAATCACTTCTGTTTCAGTTGCCAAAACTTACACAGTTTTATTCTAGTACAAATACATTATCCCAATATTAACTGTGGTGGAGTCTCCTCCAATTAAGTTTATCGTAACTATATTAATTACTTTCTCATTGCTGAGACAAAATATCTCACATCCAAAGTTAAAGGAGGAAAGATTTAGTTGGCTCACAGTTTGTAGAAGTTTCAATCCAAAGTTGGCTGGCTCCAAGGCAGAGTAGCATGATAGAGGAGAAACAGTTCATAGCATGGTAGGGCAAGCAGAAGGCAGCAAAACAATGAAGTACCCATGCATCAGCAACATGTGACAGTAGTGTCCCTCTTTCTGTCCCTTGTATTCTATTTGGGTCACCAGCCCTTATGCTGGGTAGCACTCACACCCAGGATAGTGCACTCTTAATCATACCCATAACTATGCCAAAACAATCAGTGGACTAATTTAGTAAGTACACACTCTTGATTCTAGGATCACACATGTAATCCCAGCGTCACATAATGTAGATCCAGACATCTCTTAAAAGTCCCACCTGTTACTGCATGAGTCTTTAGGGGTACATCCAGATACAAACCATAACAGTAATCCTCAGAAAGTTTTTACGTTCAGCTTGTCTTTCTCAGAGCTCCAAAAACAATTTAACCAAATATGTGATGAGACTCACTGCCACCCTACAATTTAGTTGTTTTGTAATCTTATTAAGGAGAAAGAAAGTTCTAGGAACACCTATTTGATCTTCCTGTGATAATAGCTCTCAAAACTATAAGGGTCATTAATATTGTTGATTGTTATATCTGCCTTCCATTCGCAAATAGGGAAGTAATCATGCAATCTTCCCGCCAATTTAGTATTTTTATTATCCTTTGAGTTTGGACCAAAATGCCAATTCTATTAGGAACACTATAGATTTCCATTTATTTAAATTTTATTTTATTAGCACACATTTGCAATACATAAAGTTTACATTCTTCTTAAGGAATACATATGTACATAACACATCTTTATTCTTTTTTTTAATTTCCCTTCCCCTCTTCACTCACCTCCTCCTTCTGTCTCCAGATACTCTTTCTACATTTTCATTATTATTGTTCTTACTATATTCAATTGACATATATGACATATATGTCATTCACGTATGTTCACAATGTTCACATTTATTGTGGATGTTTGGTACATGTACATGACTCATTTTAAATCATTTTACTGATCCTTCCCTCTCTTGTCTCTCTTTACCCTCTTTCCCTTGAAGTCCTTTCAGTTTGCAAAACATATATCACCTTTTATTCTTCTATCAATGATTTATTTTGCTCTTTATTTACAATTTGCCTTACTCAAGTGAGAGATACCATATGGTATTTAATTCTATGTTGTGATTTATTTCACTTAACAAATATTCCAAGTGTACTTACCTGCTTACAAATGTCTCAAGTTTATCCTTCTTTCTGGTCTAGTAGTACATCATTATGCAAGATACCACATTCTTTATCAACTCATCTGTTGATGGAAATACAGGGGGATTCCAGGATTTAGCTATTATGAATTGTGCTGTAATAAGCATTGGTATACATGCATTTCTCCAATATGAGATTTTTATCTCTCTCAAAGAGACACCTAGAAGAATAACTGAATTAAAGAGAAATTTCCATAATGGTCATACTAGCTTACATTTCCACTAATGTAAATGGTTTTCTTATTACATCGTAGGAATGCCAGCATTTGCCATTGTTTGATTTCTTGATGATTGCTATTACTTTGGTGTATGACTAAATGTTGGTGTTGTAATTTGCATTTCTATAATTGCCAAAGATATTGAACATGTTTTCATATGTTTAGTTAGGAGATCTCAGTATTACTAAAAGTCTTTGACAATGACTCATTTACAGATAATGTAACTCCTACTACCTTGTTATCCCCTTAGAAGAGATCCACAGTTGGCTTTTGTTAAGTATATTAGAATCCTATCCTCATAAACTGGCAAACACATCATATTATGGAGAATATCATCAGTTGGTGAATTTCATTACAAGAATATTATGAATGTTTACTCTCAATTTAAGCCTATCCCAATCAACCAAATCTACTCTGAGGAAAAAAGAAAATTAGATCTGGGACACACAAATAAACAACTCAGGAAAAAATGTAATACATTAGACCAAAGAAGACATTTAATTTTTCATGATCCACTTGCCAAGAACATTAGAAAACAATGGAGAGAAGGTATCTGAACATTTCTAAAATTATTCAGGCAAGACAAAACTGACCTTGTTGTAACATCATAAAGGCCATACCAATTAGCATTTTTCAATACTTTTAAAGAAATATGAAAATATTTGTAGCAAAAGAAAGTTTTAGTAAAGCATAACAACTGGCTTTAAGAATCTTATTGGATATGTAAATCTTTTCATGATTGATTTTTTTCATCATCCTTACAACAGAGGACTAAAAACGGCAATTAAAAATTTAGAAAGTATTTAACAATGTTAATAATATTCTAACATGTTTTTTATTTTGATAGCATCAAAGGAAATTATAAAACACAGGAACATTCATTATTATAGAACAAATATAAAGTATTAATAACTTATAAGACATTTTTGAGAATCATCATATTAAGTAATACCTCACTAATCATCAATATCAGGCACCACAATTTGTATTATTTTCTTTTTCTTAGGAAAATTGAACTTTTTGTAAAAAAGCTGTTAACATGAGGCAAAATTGTTTACATTTAAAATTTATTAATGAATTGATAACAGAAAATTCAGTCAACATGTTGTTGTCAGAAGAATCAAAAGACAATGAACTATATTGCAGAATAAAAAACACTATCAAATATCTCACCACTTTTATACCATTTCAACATGCAGAAACCACTACACAAAGAAAAATTTTCTGTACAAGTTACAACCAGTCACTCTGAAAACTTAGTTCAGTCTGTGATAGTCACCAGGTAACCTGGTGTCTCCAACCCTTACAGAATCCAGAGGGACATATTTCTACAGAATACCTGAAAAACTTGTCTACAAAACCAAAAGCGTAGAGAAGGATAGAGTTGTAAATAAAATGATCTTAAAGGTAATATCACTCAAGTTGTTAAGGAAAGAGGATGGTGACTTCAAGGCCAGTCTTGGTTACATTGTACATTCAAGGCCAGTTTGGACTTTAGGCAAGAGCCTGTCTCAAAACAACAACAACCATAAGAACAATACATCAAATTAACACTGCCTTTTATATTTGAACACGCAGTGATCAAGAGATTACAATATTAAAACCATTTGCATTAACTCAGTGAAGGGGTTACAAAATGGTTAAAACTTCTTTTAAATTTGATGCACAGAACAAAGTAGTCAGACGTATTATTAAGTACAGTGTACTCAGGACAAAAATTAAATATGAAAACTATGAATGGCGTTCAATTGCTTAAAACCGAGAGAAAAGTTTACTGAAGAATTAAGAGAACATTGCAGAAAATGTGCAGGTAGAGAAAGTAGTAATCACTACAGTAAACGCAGAGAAAATGAACCAATGGCAATGAAATGAAGGATGTTTAGGAGCATTGTAAAAATGTGTTTAGTATAAGCAATTATCTGTCTTCAAATATTAAACAAGGATAACTAGTGCAGACAGGCATTGGATAACAAGCTGCATAAACTTTCTGAAAGGTCAGAAATGCTGTCCAAAACTTAAATTAGTCAATGAAGCAAAGTTTTTTCAATAAGAACACACAAGTTAGATCAGGGTGGTTTAGAAGATTAAATACCGGTGACTTTCAAAGACAGATTAGATAGGTAATAAAAAAAAAAACTAATATATGTTTGAAATATATCTGCAAGAATTGAAGGGAAAAAATAAAACTGCAAATATTTTCAATAAAATGTGCATCAGAAACTGAATTAATCTTGATTATTGACTCTTAATGACTCCTAAGAGTGTGAAACTAAATTTGAACAGTATTAGAAATGTGGAATATGTTCAGCATGCTTAGTTACCAAATGTTACCACATTATTTCCTACAGTTATAAATGTAAGCAGATTATTAGTCTTTCAGTTCCTCCGAGTAAAAAGAATTTAGTGCTGTGTTATAAAATTTAATAAAAATGTGTGGATTGATGATCTGAAAGTAGTAAGGGCACAGGAAATGCTAGTTTATATGATTATTAATAACGTTCACTGCCTGTTTGTAGAAATACACATTTGGTTTGGGGGGATTTTCAGGTTTATTATTTTTGAACACAAAATGAGGTTTCCTAAACTAATAAGCATATTTTGTTAAGGCAATTTAATTGCATTTTTTAAAGTTTTATTTTAAATACAACAGAACTGAGCAAAACAAAACATAAGGCTAATCAAATCAGTGTAAGTGACACAGGACTTCAAAACAATACAAAATCAACAATTGCTACCATGATGCCTCTTGCTATATTCAAAATAGTTGCAGATATCTTCACACATGGTAAAAATCAAACAAAACAGAACAGATTAGAAGCAATAAAAACAAAACAATGAATGCAATAAAGGACATCAAAATAAGACAATAGTGAATCCAAAATGGCTACCACAGTATATCTTGCTATTCTTGAAATAGTTGCCCATGCCATCAGACACAAAATCAAATACAACATAATAGAATAAAACCCAAACTGGCAAACCAATGTAAATGATACAGGACTGCAAAACAAGATAATAGGGAATTAACAGTGGCTACCATCTTCAGAAGGAAAGCCCCAATAGATGCCACACTACGTACCATTATCTTCTGAACAGATGATCAGACCACTAGCCCTAGTCCTGCAAAGTCAGTGAAACACCAAACACTACAAGCATCAAATTGTACTTTATCTGAATATCTTTCTTTGCTGCAGCCTTTGTTTCCATGGATCAGCTGGTCATTTACAGGGGTGAAATGAGGTGGGGGTTTGGCTCTTCTTGTTTCTGCCTGTGTTAGAAGGGGCTGTGGGCTGGCTGTCCCCCAACCAGGTACAACCTGGGCATGGTGCTTGTTCATAGGGAGGACTTGCTTCTCGGTGAGTTCTGGTTCTCTTCCCCCGCAGTCTGTGAATGGTGCTGACTCATGGGTAAAGACTAGGATCCGTCTGTCCCCCTGCCAGCGCTGGCCAGTGCCTGGTGTTGATTTGCAGGGAGGCTTTGTTTCTGCTGGTTCTCTTCCCCCTCAGACAATGAATGACACTGGCTCATGGGAAAAGGCTAGGGTCTGGCTTTCTCCTGCTGGTGGTAGCCCACAAAAGGCTTTATTTGCATTTTTTAAACACATTATATTATACCCTGTTAAATACTCTCTTTTTATGGAAAACAGGAGGAGGACTTGTGTCTAAAGTAACACATCTTCAACTTGTTTTATCTCATTATTTATTAATTATTCTGTAGGGAAAATCCTAGCAAGCTTTGCCTGAAGTTAATTAGGAAAACTGACAGCCAACATTGGTAGTTTTAGCATGTTGTTCTGAAATTTCAATGAAATGTTGAGGTTCATAAATTAAGCCTTTCTTTAAATTATTAATGATTTTTGGCACACTGTACTAAAAGAGGTTTGTTAAATAGTACTTCTTAGAAATAATTGCCTAAAGGAAAATATTGGAGACCTCTATAGTGAGTCTCCAGTTTCTTGCCAAGTGTTACATTACAGTGCACAGCAATAATAAAGTGCAAGAGACAAACTAGAAGTGCATCAGGAATCTGGAATGAGCAGTTCTATGGCAACCAAGGGCCACAATACACCCAGAACTTTGATATTTATTCAATGCATCTGAGTCAAGGACAATGGATGAAAGACAATGGGTAGGATGGAGAATGGTGACTACTGTGGGCCAGTAAGGAGAGCAAAGCTTTCTTGTAAAGACAATCATGAGACAGCAATGCAACAAGGAAACTGTATTTCCTCAGGTTCCAATAGTCTTTAGCACTTCTTACCTTGCTCTGTGAGTACCACAGCAGTCACTGTCCCAAAGACTTTCTGTTGTTACCAGAAAAGAACAGAGAGTTTCTGTGCTCTAATCTGTTTCAAAGAATAAGACTAATACAAGCTTGTACTTTCCCTACACATGATTTCTAATGTTTTGGTCTCCAATAGGAAACTGATTAGATGAGTATATTAATAGTCAAAAGTTTTATAAAAGTAAATACTCAAGCAAATCTATTTTACATAGCAAGGAGAGGATTGGTGTAAGTTCCCAAGTAGACAAATGACTGAATGATTGTTAAGGAGAAAACAAGAATAGTAAACTAAGATGCCTTAGAAGTGTGAAATAGGAATATCTCTGTCTCTGTCTCTATTTCTCTACTTTTACTTCTATTTTTATTTCTGTGCCTACCTATCTAAAACTAAAAATAGCAACATCAAAGCAGAAATAATTTGGCAGATGGAAAATTATTTCTAGAAAATTCTTCAATTCTTGAGTTCCTAGGGTTTACTTGATTAGGACCAAGAATCTTGATTTCAAATTACAAGCAAAACCAATGAAACATGAAAATCTCCAAGTGGCTCTAAATTTATGAAGTTTTTGGGAGACTGTGAAACAGAAAACATTTGAGAGCATCTATATCTGAAGCACGGTGGCCATCTTAAAACTCTCAATCTTTGACATTCAAAATATTTATAGTCACAGAATTTCACAGCCTCAGAATCAGGAGATCCATCTCAGCCTCTCTCACCTTCTACCGAGTCATTGAAATACCTTCCTGTATGGCCCAGAATTTCAGTCACTATGACAAAATACCTGACACCCACAGTTTAAAATGTGAGAGGTTTAATTTGGCTCATAGTTACACGGTTTAGTTCATGACTGCTAAGTTTAAGTCAGACAAGCTACAGTGGAAGAGCATGCCAATGGAAGGATGCTCATCTCAAGACATCCAGGAAACCAAAATAAAGAGAAGGGAGGAGCTAGTGACAAGAACACATTCTTCTAGATCATGCCACAGTGATCCACCTCCAATTAAGCTTCTGCTCCTAACAGCATAATCAGTTGCTAAACTCATCAATGGATGAGTAAAATGCCCCCATACAAAAGTTACACCTATGAACATAAGAGATATTAGGCGAAAATTTTCAACTTAAATGCTATCTCCAAAAGTATACATAACAGTATCCATTGATTTGTGCTTTTGCAACTGGTCTTCCAACTTACCTGTATTCTCAAGGTTGTTGAAAATTAGATGTTATGTGACAAGTCATTCACTTCTTTTTTTATAATAGCTATCCATTTTTTTCTTGATCTGCTCAATCATTTTTAAATTTCCCAGATATTTTTGCTTAAGTAAATTAGTTAATATACTCCTGAAGTCTGTATTTGTTACCACAAAACACTATATAAATTCTTTTACATAATGTCTGGTAATTTTACACATTAAATTCTTTAAGCAAAATATGTTTGAATCTAATGGCTAATGTTACTTTGATTTTATTTCATTTTCAAAAATTGATTACCACTTTTATATAAGATCCACATATTTTTCTGAGATATTTGTGTTTGTGTGCAAATGAGAGAGAAAGAGAGAAAAGTAAAAGACAGAATAGAGACAGATAGCAGCAGAGATTCAATTATTATTAATTTTTGAAGAGTAATTGTTTTTGTAAAACATTTGCTGTTGTGAGTTTAATATTTTCTCATAACTACTCCTGATAGTATCTCCTATCCCATATCTATTAACTTTGGTATTCTTTAAATAAAAAATGGATACCAACTTCAAATATCCTTATTCTTAAGAAAAAGAAGGTTTTATTTGAAACTTGCTTTGCATACAGGACCTGATTGTCTCATTAAACATTTGGCAAAGAAATAAGGTGATAAAGGGGCAGATGTAAGCAAGAACTAATGAGTTTTTTTTTCATATCTGAATAGCTTTCTATTTTTTCACTCTGTCTCTTATAAGCAACCAGAAAGAACTAAAGATTTGGATATATTTTTTGTTGCAAATATAACTACCATTTACTGATATACCATATTCTTTATTCAGGGGAAATTTAGAAATTTGCTGCAGGTAAAAAAAATCACTGTCTTCAAGAAGAAATCACTTGGCCATGGTCAAGCACCTAGTAATTATCACAGCTTGAATTGAACCTAATATCCAGACTTTTGAGGCCATCAAATATTTCCACTAATCTTGAACCCAGAAGAACTAAAAATGTTAAAAGTATTTGCAGAGAACAGAAAAAAAATTATGAATAAAATTTAACAATAGTAACTAAAAGGTAAATAGATATAGGTGATATGATTATATATTTTCGATCATTTTACATTGTATTAAATTTCTTGTGAGCTCTAACTGATTCACTGTGCCTACAGGACACTTTATCTCTTTCAGTTAACTTTCTAATTTAGCTTACCATCACTCTTAATCCATTTCTCTTCCTAAGAGTGACTGTCCTTTTAAATCTAGCTACATTTAATCATTGTAACATTGTTCAGTTCCTAGCTCATGCAAAGCTTCAACTTTTGGGTTCATTTCTCTGAACTTGTGCAAGTGGTCTGACTCTAAATTGTGAAAATGCCAAACATAAAAGCAACACAGATTATCGAAGAACAGTGCACATAAGTAAAAGGTATTTTTGTGGCACTTCAAACTTATTCAAAAGCTAATCTTTTGATCGACTAAATGTAAAAATGTAATAAACTGATCTATAAGTGTATACATTCTTTAATTACCTGTGTTACTGTGCAAATAGGGCTTGTGATAGTAAATGCTGCCTAGAGAAAAACCTTTATGAATCCTGAGGGTTTAATTGTGTGAATTAATATGCCTTAATTTTTGGCTCTAGAAGAATCAGAACAATTATAAGACCAAGAAAATTTTGTGGGCATCTTTTAGATAGAAATACTCACCACAGAATCTTGAGTGTGTTTTGTTACCTGCAGGCTCTTCAGTTTCTCCATATTTTGCTGTTTTTTGTCTGTTTGTTTTCTCTTGCTTTGATAGAGTCTGTAATCAGTGAGGCCTTGAACTCACTATTGTAGCCCAGGCTGGCCTTGAACTCACAATGATGCTCCTGCCTCAGTCTCCCAAGTGCTGAGATTACAGTTGTATGCCACCACATGGGGAAGTTGCTCCATATTTTGGGTTGTCATCAGATTTGTCTTAAACTTTTCTCAAGCTAAGTTGTGTTTCTGATTGTAAATTAGGTGGGGAAATAGTATTAGACTCTGTTTCTTCTAACAAAGTTCTTGTAGCCTTATAGTTGTGTCTAGAAAGTGGATCTCCTTCCCATTGGTGGTAAAACCTTGCATTGATTTTCCTTTTAACTGTGTCTGAAGAATTTCAAAACAAACAAACAAACAAACAACCTCAAATCAGATAGAAAGAAAAGCAATAGACAGTCACATGTTTTTTTCAGGAGAGTAGCACATTATTCTACTACTAACTCTCCATAAGGCACCTTCTCTCCTCCATTAAGGACTATTTTCTAGAAACAGATGATTGAATTAAAACTTTCTTGAAGAACTGAAGAACCAACGAAAATATGATCCACTGTATTTTCTATGCTGTCATAGTGCTTTCTCAGCTCCAGGACAACTGTTTTTTTAAAAAGACAAGTGACAAAACTGTCACTGAAATAGGAGTCTATTTGCTGACTTCACTTGCATTTGAGCATGTCAGTAAGCCATCTTGCTAAATCTCCAATGAGACTGGGGAGGCTAAGTCACATCATCTCTTCATAGTTCAATAAAAACAATCAGAGATTTGATTGGACTAATTTTACAGTACTGTAATTTTTCTTGGATAAAATCTATGACCCCCAATTTATTTATCAGTTTTTTTGTACCGGGAATCAAACTCATGACCTCACACTTGCCAGTCAGATGCCAGGCCACTGAGCTATGTCTCTGGCATGGCTCCCTGTTTAAGACTCTCAGAGATTGAATACCAATTTTTCTTGACTTTGGTGACTTGCCCAATGGATCAAACTAAATTCTTTAATAGTGATTCTCTTTGTTTTTTCCTGGTATTGAAAATTACAACCATTTTTGTTGTTGTGTAGCTTTGAATATAATATTTTCTCTTCACTTATTAAACAATCAATAACCAAAGAAAACTACAATCAAGTTTTCTACATTTTGTGTTTTATATTCATTAAGAAGTAAAATTTATTTTCATGTCGCTGTCAGACAATATTTATTGATAACCCAAGTAAAAGCCTATAAAAGCAGCCTAGTGATTTCTATAATTTTGAAAAATTTTGTAGTAAAGTTATGTGCAAGCTAAAAATGAAGTTTTTTCAATTTATTGTCCTTAAAAATGCTACTGTTGTCATTGCTAGTGTTTATATGTAAAGTAATTTATACTTTACTCTTTGTCTTATAAAGTGATTACAGGATGAAAATCATAAAGAAGATAGTTTAATCCACTAATTGATATGAAGCATAACTTTTATTTTGGGCACAAAATTTGACTTAGAGTGTTTACACACTTTCTTGTTTGCCAATAAATGGAAAACTTCAAAGAAAAGTGACTACTTTTGGGGCACAGCTTCTACTACATCTACAACTTGGTTATTTATGCAGATCCATAAGGACTAAAGGTAATTTACTAGCGGGGCACAGTGGCACACATCTGTAATCCCAGCACTTGCGAGACTGAGGCAGGAGGATTTTTGTGAGTTCAAGACCGTCCTGGGCTACAAAGTGAGCTCAAGGCCAGTCTGAACTGCATAGTGAGAACCCTGCCTCAAAAAGACAAAAAACAAAAACAAAAAACAAAAAAACAAAAAAAACTGTACTAACTGACTGCATAACAGATAATTTTTGATTTTAAATTCTCATTGCCATTATTTTGTTTTGTTTATCTTACACAGGATTATGCTATGTAATTTGGTCTGGGCTGCAGCTCACTATCTACTAGAGGCTGGCCTCAATCTTGCAGTAATCTTCCTGCTTCAGTCTCCCAAATGCTTGGTTTACAGGCCTGTGCCTCTATGCCTCACTATGAACTCTCATTATTATTATTTTTGCTTTGTTTTTTGTTAGATTTTCCATACATGCTGATCACATTCATCACAGGGGAGTTGTACCTGCACATAATATATCTTAATCCTTTTTTTTCAAATTTCCCTCCCTACTTGCTTTCTTAACTTCCCATTTGCAAAGCTTTGCTTTCATTTTTTTCTTTCCATTCTCTCTTTTCTTTTCCATTCTTTCCCTCCCTCTACCTCCCTTGTTCCCCTTCCCATTTGAATATGTTCCTCCTGCTTCCCAACAACTGCTTCCCATTATACTCCCTACTTATCATTTGGGTGTCTAACACAAGAGAAATAATGCCATACTTAAGCTTTCGTGTCTGGAGAATCATCAAAACACTAAACTAGAGGTTTCAATTGACCCATCTGTTTCCCTACTAGCTATCTTCCCAAAAGAGTTAAAAATATCACACTATAGTGCTAAATACATACCCATGTTTATAGGAGCACAATATACAATAGCTAAATCTGGAAATAGCCTGTATGCCCATCAACAGATGCATGGATACAGAAAATGTGGTATTTACACACAATGGAGTATGATTCTGTCATTACTTCTTTAATACAGTATGTCACAACCAATAAGGGCCCAAAGAGTGTCATGCTGTTGTTGTTATTGCTGTTTTCCCAATGGTTAGGTTTTGTTTCTATTAACTTTGTTTACTGTCACTTAATGTTTCTTGATTGACTACTAAAATGTCCCCACTCTGGTCAGTCTCTCCTTCACCAAGTCAAATTCAATAAAATCTTCCACATTTTAAATGTAATATTTCTTTGGCAACTCCTAAAAGATGAGCAATATTAAATCAATGTCCTGCATTTAGTCATGATGCTAGAAATTTCTGCCAAATTATCTTTCATATATTATTTGATTATCTTGATCTAACTTTCTTGTTTTAATTTATTTTTATGGTTACCTTGGTTTCATGGTTGAGTGTGATATATGATTCTTTGTCTTCAAACTTGCAGCTATATTACTTTGTAGTGAGAATATTTCATTTCATTGTCTATTTAGTATAGTGAGATGATAGTTTTTTTAAAGATTCCTCTATATATGAGAATCAACAATCATTATCAATAATTCTATATGATTTACCATTGGTTTCTTTTCACAGAAGCCAATGTGATCAATAAAGTATAGGACAAAAATACAGCTATGTTTATTTCAGTCATGAAAGTTTTCTTTACCAGACTGTTCGTAAAGATTTTAAACATTGAGAAAGAGAGAAAAAGAGGAGAGAGAGAGAGAGAGAAAGCACAAATGTTGGGAGATTTACTGATTTCTCACGCATTTGTGTATAATTTGCTCTTATTTTTTAAAGTTATAGGTAAAAAACAAATTACTAATTTTAGTTTTTTATTCTTTCATCATATATGGATTTAATAATATAAATATCCATTTAAAAACTGCTCTAAATGTTTCACATAAGTGGAGATTTTTGTCTTTCACTTCACTTCAAAATATTCCACAGTATATACCTAAGAGAAATGAAAAGTTACATTCACAAATTAATATAAAAATTTATGAACATTACTATTAAAAATACCATTCAAAGAATTAAAATAAAGAAATAGTTTCCACTTCCATCAACCAATGAATATATTTTTTTAAATGTGATGTATCAATACACAGAATATAAAGCTTACAAACATTATGTTAACTAAAGTAAAATAGTGTCTCAAATCTCTTATTTTTTGTCTCCGTTCATATTTATTCAAGAACAGGAAATTCCAGTGGCATATAAAGTATATCAGTGTTTACTTACAGTTGGTCTAAGGGCTGGGAAGGGGAGCAAAGTGATTATTAATGAGCAGGAAGTTTCTGTGCAGAGTGATAAGAATGATCGAAATCAGTGGTGGTGAACCTATGACATGCACGCCGTAGTGGGCACACCTAGCCCGCCCTACGTACACACAAGCCAGTTCACCCCAGCATCTCTGCAGAGCTGGGTATCCGATAACAGGGTACATGGTATCCATGCACGTGCCCCGAAAAGAATACCAGCGCCAGGAGATGACATCACAAGCTGTGACTCATTAACAAGCATTCCTGGAAGCTGTCAAATGGCTGGTCAGGATTGAAGTTTAATTGCAGTTTGGCACTTCGCCATAAATAAGTGAGTTTTGAGTTCCAGTATGAGTTGTCCATTCACTGCTCTAAATTAATGTTTAAATATATAGTGCCAGTCACATAGTATTCATGCAACAATATCAACATATGAAAAATGTACCATAATAAAAATATAGACAAAATACTTAACATGGATAGATACATGATAGATAGACAGATCATTGATATTGAACGCAAAGCCTTCTAACAAGCTGTATCTGTCTCCCTTTCATTATTATTATTTTTTTTAATTTTGAGAGAGAGTTTCACTAAGTTGCTAGTCTCCCAGGTTGGGCTCAAACCTCTGATCTTCCTGCTTCAGTCTCCCAAAGTGATGGAATTACAAGTGTACATGACTGTGAGTGGTTTTATGATTTCTCCTTATTAGAATTTTATGATTATTAAGTAATTTGATATAAGTACTGCCCTCTAGAAAAGACCTTACTCTTGTGTATCTTTTACAGTGCATACTATTCAAAATATCCTCTTAGGATTTTAGATTTTGCTTGTTTTTTGCTTGAGCATACTTTTACTCTGGTCATATTGAAAAACATACATAACCCAAAAATAAACACATCATTGTCTATTTATCTATCTATCATCGCTCTACCTATCCATGTAATATCATGTAATATATACTATAATACAAATATATATATATATATATATATATATATATATATATATATATATGAACTATGCTGGAGAACTTTATCAAGCTTTTGTATCAATGTTTTCTCCAATGATAGCTCGTTAGTTGCACTAATAAAACCTTCTCCTAGTGGGAAAGGGGCTGGTTCTCCCTCAGTTGTCTATTTCGGATATTAGGAGTTTATTATGCTACCCTAACCTCTTTTATCAGAGCATCCTCTCTGTTAAAACCGTTCCCATGTATATGCTCATTTGTCTCACTTTCTTCTCTTCTCCTGCATAGTAAATTTTCAGTCCCATTAATCACATCTCACAGCAAAAATAAACTGTTTTCTGATTCCATAGCTTCAGCAAGCTTTGGTTAAGTATCTCCTACTTAGTTTTTAGAAACTACAGATTGGTACTCTATTTCATAGTTTACTAAAAATTCTAGAGGGTTACAACCTCTGATTGAATGCCATTACACAGCTATATCTCATGTTGTTCCATCTCGTTAGTAGCCATAGTTTGGGGCTCACAGTTTATTTTAAGTTCATATGCTTACCTCCTCCCTTGCCTTCTATGCTTCCTTCTTAGGAATATTTTAGAGTTTGTTTATAGATAAGTTTTCTTAACTTACAAATTCAGATATAGTAAGCTTGAAATTTATCTGATTTAATGTACTTCAACAGCTTCATGTAGTCTTAAAAATATACACTTTTTTAATTTTAAGACTTATCTATAAAATGCTAACCTCCTTTATAGGAAGAAAACAAATAGTACATCCTGGGAAAGTATGTATGAATTTAAAATCTTTCCATGTCCTTTTTAGATTATTAGTGTTGAAATCATCAAATTATTAGAATAAAAAGTTGTCCTTTAAGTATAAGCCAGGCAAATTCATTTTGGTACTTTGTAATCAAAAGGTACCCACTTCTTTTTTTCTTCAATAGATCTAATTTAGACAAGATACCATTATAATATAGTTTTTTTTAAGAAATTGAATCATTTTCTTACTCTTCAGAGTTGCAGAAGCCACCAAGTAATGTAAATTTGATAGTGAGAAACATGTAATTGTCCAGATAATTGCTAATTGTAACATTTTTAGAAAACATACTGAATGTTTCGCATCTGGTTGAACCTTAACATAGCAAAATTTACACATCAATTTTTTTCCTGAGATTATTATATAGATTTATTTTTTGGTTCTTAATGCTGCTGTTAGAAACTGCAAATTGCTTGCAAAGTAATCTCAGCCCAGATGCTCTGTGCCTGATGTGGGAAATGGGACTCTTAAAAGCATTCCCTCACTCCTCTTCTCTATTTTCTCCGCGCTAGTAACAATTAGGAAAGCGGCAGCTGCTTCCATTGACTGCCTCAATGCTTCAGAATTACAGTGGACATAGATGATAATGCCCTTCCCATTACCTCTTTATGAAACATGCAACTGATTCTAAAAGAGAGCAAGGATAATATCAATAAAAGCATGCTGTTGATAATTGAAAAATTCAAAATATCTTGTCCTATCCACAACCAGATTAAGCCTACGTTACCTAAAATGCTGTTCTCTCTATGATAGAAAAGGAGAAAAGCTAAGAGATGTGGATGTTAATTTAAAAAAAAAAAGAAACGTGTAGGCATGTTGTCAGGTGAGAAGTGTTTTTAATATACAAAAAGTGACTGCATGTGTTTGACATGCATGGTGACAGTTTGAAAGGCTTCTTATAGTCACTACATTTTCATTAAAATTGAGCGTGTAAAACCAGACATTCTATTACCAGATCATAAAACCAATATACCCTTAATGTTTCTTGAAACGAGATTTTCGCAAATTTGCATCTTCAAGAATGTCACCTTGAGTAAGGTTCCAAGGAGCCAATCAAAAGTTAATATGAAAAATGTGCTCAAGGAAAAGATTTTTAACTTAAAAATGTTATTTGTTTGCTTCCCCAGACATTATTCAGTAAAAAGAAAGTTTACAAGTTTGTATAAAGCTAGGCCACAGTCATTCACTCTGAATATCTACCATACTAGAATTATAATAACACATTACATTTGATTTTATAGTACTGTCAGTACATGCAAGAAAATATATTCCTTTAAATATGCATTTAAGAAAAAAGAATTCAATCCAAAAACAAAAATAATAATTTTAAAATATATTAGATCCTGTGTTTGTGATTACAATCCTATTTCCACATCTCCACTCTTTCATTTAGAGTTACATCTTTCTCATTTTCACTCAGTCTGTCCTGCTCGTTCAGCTGATAGCATGTTGGTCCCTTAGTAACCTAGGAAATTACTATAGATTGCATTAATAAAAGTTGGTATTTAAAAAGAGATTTAAAATTAGCCTAGTATCTTTATTATAATTATTGTTTTTCAGTCAATTAACTTATTTTAAATTACTTTAAAATGAAACAAAGACTACATGAAGAGCAAAAGCTGACATAATGGCACCATTCACTTATTGTCTATGACTGTGTTTTTGACATTTGCTTTGCTGTTAAAGCAAGGGAATTCCTTAGTAACTTAGAAACAGATTGCACTATGGATTAGAGGCATTTCTGTTTATTAGTTATTTCTAAGGAATATATTTGCTATGTTTCAATAAACATAATTATACCAATTCTTTAGCAACAGATTTCAAATGATGTGATTCTGTTTGAACACTCAGATTTGCATAGCAATTTTGACTTTCTTGGACTATTGAAATTATCAATTCTCAGGGGTTTAATTATAATTATTGGTTAACCATCCATATTGATCCAACACTGAGTTAATTCCACATAGCATTAACAGAGATAATGATCAATAGAGTTATGAAATATATAAAAGCACTATTGAAATTAAAATCTTGATCAATAAAATGCAATTTAGGGAATTGCAAGTAATCATTCCACAAATTAGACAATTTAAATCCTAAAATAAGCTCAAGGTGTAAGGGACAAATTTGTGAGGAAACGAGTGGGCATTAATGTATAACGAGAGTATTATGAAGGGGTCACTATGCCAAACACAAAAACAGGTGTTTTTAAAACCCTATAATCCAGACAATATATAGTCTATTCTAAAAATGTACTAACCTACTACAAAAGAAACTCTCTGAGTTCCAGAACACTAGAGATTTTTTTTTTAAATCTCCATATCTTAACATTATTTGACAGTCAGTTCATGGCAATACTGGCTATAGAACACAATAAGCTGACATAAGGAGAAGACGATAGAGGCACTGAAATGAACAAACAAAAATGAAATGATAAATTTTCCCTACCTTTTCCTTTCACCTCAATGAGGAATGATAAATGTGAAATACAAGTGATGTAATTGAATTCTTCCATATGGAAAACACTTTTATGTGATCAAATCTTATTTTCCACTAAGATAAGACATTCTCAAGAATAATTTGAGTCATTGTTGAGTAATATTTTAAAATGAGTTTGAAAAAGGAAGAAAAAGAGAAAAAAATAAATATATAAAATGAGTTTAATAGCTAAATCTTAAAAATAGTGTATATGCCCATCAACAGATGAGAAGACATGCTATATTAACATGATGGAGTAAAAGCCTTAAAAGACAAATTTGAGTCATTAATAGGGAAATAGATGCTCTTTGAGACCATAATATTTAGTAAAATACATCACACACAAGCATAAATATTGCATGCCTTCTTTCATAAGAGAAACCCAAAGTGTAAATAATGTAAAGAACAAAATAAAAGACCGATAATGCAAAATGGGGAGATAGATGCTTTGCAAATAGGAAGGAGAGCTACAGATGAAAGATGCGGAATGGAAGGGAAAGAACAAGGAGTTATAAAGAATTTGGATGTGTTATGCATGTTTACCAACTCCCCACAGTGAGTATAATCATTATGTGCAAAAACATGTACAAATAAACATTATTTCTAATTAAAAAATAAAAACAAAAACTGAGTTGAAACCCTTTAATTTTTCCTAGGGAATAAGAAACAGGAGAAATAATTTAAGTCAACAATACATTATCAGGGGTGATCAATTTAGAAATTCTACTGAGTAGTACAGAGCCACCAAACTTCCGGATAGTTTTCTCACTATCAAATGTTTTTTAGCCACAATGAGTGCACACATCTGTTCCAGTTATCCTGGTAAAAGCTCAAAAATTTCTACTTTTTACTTCCGTTTATAACACATGCAAGAGTGTTTTCCATGATTAGAACCCTGTGATTTTGATAGATTTTTGTACTTTTCACTGATTTCAAAAATAATATAATTCAAACATTTTAAAATTTCTATTTTCAAAACTTGAAAATAATTTAATGCCATTGGTAGAATCAATGCCTTGTATTCAACAACTCTTGCTTTGTCTATTAAAGATTTACTCTGCTTCCGCTTTCTCCAGGTATTTGAAATCTTAAGATTCAGCTAAGTGTTACTTCCTCCATAAAATGCTTCTCATTATCTAAACAGCATAAGGTGCCAACTTTTGGAGATATTCTGCAATCCTATAAATGGTACTTCTATAGGATTTTCCATATGTGATTATTGTATTACATGTCTGTCTGCTACACTAGACCGTAAGATTAAGTGCATAACACATTTTAATTGTGAATAATAATTATTATAAGTATAACATTCAGAAGGGGAAGGTGGCAAAAAATAAGAGCAGAAAAAGAGGTAGAGTTAGGTAACAAACTTAGATACAATAAACACACAGCAGACCACGCAATCCACAGCTTCTGACTTTTCCCTCAAATTTACTCCCTCTTTAAATGTAATACATTCACTTAGTTGTTTTGATCTTCAACTTTGAAATAATGAGTTTGACTGCATTTTTGCTGTTAGAGTGATGGTAACTTTTAAAACACCTATTCTTGTGCCCAATGATGAGCAAGATATAAAGTCCTGATACGCCATCCTTTCCTGTACTCATAGAAAAGTGATTCATCAGTGAGAACTCAGCCCCACACCTAACTGAAGCAGCATCTGTAGTCAGTATCGTTTGCTGCTTTCTCATGTCATTTCTAGCTTGCCAAAAAGCCTGCCTTTCTTTCCAGAGACGTCATCTTTGTAAGAAAATTGCTCAAAACCTATCAGTATGTGTTTGGCATTGTCAATCCAAAAATCAAAACCAAATTTTGATGTGGTGTCCCTCTTGATTTGGAGGTTCACTAAAATTTGTTCACAAGTTATCCTAATTCCTAGTCCCTCATATGTAAAATTTATAACTCTACCCCAGACACACATTCATAGCTCTAAATTCTGTTCTCAGATTTGTATTCCTAGTCTGCTCCATTTTCATGGTCTCATTAGTCTTAGTCATCATAATTCTTGGGCCATATATCATAATCCTTTCATTTGTTTTTATCTCATGATTTCTTTCACTATGTAACTATTATAGCAATATTTTTAAAAGATAAGTGAAATCACAGTGCCCCAGTGCTAAATACCTTCTACTGGCCTTTTAGCAAATTCAAAATAAAATTCTGATGAGTTGACATTTACGTTAGGCAAGCCATGCCCAGGGGGCTGAGCTGATCTCCACTCTCCACCTTCTCCTTAACCTGCTTCAGTCACACTGGTCTTATTTCTTCAGTGCACTAAAGATTTTCTCACCTCAAAACACAGATTTGCTTAATGAAGCAGGCTTTCTAATGAGGAATCGTACAAACATGGTAAATGGATAGACAAACAGATGCAGATGTTAGATAAGTAGATAAATAGATGAGAGACAGACAAATAAAAAATATATTATAAAGAATTATCTCATGCAATTATGGAAGCTTAGATGTACCATGATCTGTTTTCTTTTTTTTTTCTTTGCACTTTTACTAGTACATGTTTATAATAATGGTTTCATACATGGGGACTGATACATGTGCATAAAACATGTCAATACCCTCCTTTTCCCTTCTTGCTGCCCTCCTTTTATTTTTCCAGAATGAGATGTATTTGGGACACTCAGGAGTGTGGTTTTGGAATTTGTAGTCTGCTTTGAAAAGCCTGAAAACCTGGAATGCCAGTACTGCAAGTTCCAGTTTCAGGGTGGGAGAAGACGGGTTTCTCAGTTAAAGTAGCAACATTCTGTTTGTTTTATTCCGTTTGTTCTCAGTGAATTGAAAGGTGGCCCCTGGGAATAAAGGAAATTAACTTTCCTAAATCTAATGCTAAACTTATACCTAAATATTCAGAAAAATGCCCTGAAATAATGCTTAACGAAATGTCTAGGCTTCCCATAAAGAGTCAAATATACACATAGATTTAGCCGATATATTACCCTGCCTAGTCACCATGAACTTTTATCACCATCCATCCATTTATCCTGCTTTATTTTTTTTTAGCATTTGTTACTGTACTTTGTCGTATTATGCTTATTCACTACATCTATAATTACTCACAAGAGACTATATAGTCCAAGCAGCACAAATTTTGTCTCCTCTCATCATTGGACTATAGTATCTTAGATAGCGAATAGCCCATAGAGACACTCAATACAATATTTCTTGGGTAAATAATACTTATCACTACATTTCCAATCACCTGGATATCACTTGCATACACACACAACAAATGAAATGCAGGTAATGAGACTAAATACATGAGAAAATCCGAATCAAGTCTGAAAACGTGACAAATTCAACCTAAAAAATCTATTGTCACAAAGAATATATAGGTAATTGCAGCAATTTCAGCTCTAGAAGATTCATGTTTAGTCTTCCTTTGGTTACTAATTCGGGGAAAATGAAAGCTTAAAACACAGCATCAGCTCTCGGCCACGTTCTCCTTCTTGCCCATGGACAACGGAAATGCTACTGGAATACATTTTTTACTTTGCTTTTCTATGCAAACTGACCTTTTAGGAATATTCTTGTACTTTTTCACTGTGATACATTTATCTAGTAATGCAGAGAAATCTTGACATCTTTTTATAACCTGCCCAATTTCTTCTATGAACATGGAGGTAGATTGCTATTGCTTGTGTCAGGCTGATCATGCATTTAAAGCAGATTACTCATAGTTCTTGAGTTGCCAGTGAATTTAGAAAAATTTGAAGGAGAGTTATTATAATTCTGGACACTTCAGCATCAAGACAAGAGAGGAACCACACAAGACTACTTCCAGATCATAAGTACATGAATATAAAAAGAACATGTGGAAGCTACAACTGACTCATTCGAGCTAGTACAATTATACACTCAGGTAGTTATGGAAGTGGTCCAGAAACCTGATTATCTGCATATTTATCAATGAATATATGCTTCTCATATCTTCTTAATATGTGTGTATGTGTTTTACTTTCTCATTTGCTTGCTAAGAAACTTCATTCACAAAACTTGGTGGACTCAATAACTGAAGATACTTGCTCGCAGTATTATTAACACACTCACTGATACAATTCCAGTAAGCACAAATATAACAATCAATAATCCTCTCCTAACATTACAATAAATTTTCTTTACTTTTATCTTGGTTTTAAACCACTTGTCCCCACTACAGAATTTTACCATCACATTGACAGGTTTATAAGGCTATGCATTACACAAGATGTTCATGGGTTTCAGTAAACTTTGTAGCTGGAAATTTAAATTGCATTTCTGAAAAGTATTTACTATATAGTTGACCTTTCAATACCCATACATGCCATTAAAACAATAAACAAAGTTAAAAATATCAGTGGTCTCCAATTCATGATGTTTATATTCAATGGTTTTTCAACTTCACCATGGCTCCTGTGGCATATTCAGTAAAACTGTGCATTGTGTTTTAAACTGTAATATTTTCACAACCTAGCAGTTTATTTGCACATATATCTGACAGTTAAAGGAAGAGGCTGAGTGATACAGGTTTCAGTCTGCCACGGCCTCATGAAGGTAAGCAAGAGGACTTCATAGCACACTGTACTCCTGAGCTATGATGTGCAGTTGATTAGATGTATTAAACACTTTTTATTTATATTTTTAATATTTATGGGAATAATAACTCACTGTAAGATGAGAAACATCTGTAATCTTTTCCAATCAGATTATTTTTAGTATTAATAAGATAAATAGGCTTACAGTGAGGTGAAAATATTCTTACTTCTTAGTTCTAATTTTAAAATTCAAAATAAAGCACTATTTCAAAGTATCTTACTAAATCACTCATAATTTACCTCTTTAGGTCTCTGCTTTATTATTTACACATTCTAAATTGGGCCTTTCATTGGAACCTTGTAAGTTATATCCTGAAAATCACTTCATAGCACATCTTCCTTCAACAAAATGGGTGGGAAAACAGAATTGAAGATGAGAGCTGGAAATCAAGACCTAGTAGATAGATAGATAGTTAATCTTGTCAAGTTCTGGAAGGTCTATGGAGTTAAAGGTATGAAAATTTGTGTCCTTCTCTTAGAAATCTGCATTAATATGAAAATCATGGTATAAATTCTCTACTTTGTTTTTTCTATAGCACCTATTAGAATCTTTGATCATATAAACTTGCTGAATTGTAAAACTTTTAATGACAAGAATACTTAACAATACTTGTGCTCTTGCTGTATTTTTATGACAGGGTACACATGAAGTCTGAAAAGCATCTATATGTCAAAATTTAGTGCTTAAAGTTTCTTGGGACCAAATTGTAAAATGGTTGATTTGTATGCCTGGGCAACATAAATACTAGTTGACTTAGTCATATTGTTTTGTGTTTACTTCACCTTCCATTCAAGACCTGGATAGATGGTTTCCCGCAGGCTTCCGAGATGACAACTTGGTCAAGATCCTTGAAATGTCTGATAAAATGAAAGTACAGAAGAATATGGATTGATCTAAAATGAGATAAATGTGTTTTTGTGTTGTATATTAATGGCCTTTGACACAGCAAGAACTTAACAACTCGCCAGGTGAAGTATTGGATCTTTAAGGAAAGAATGTTGTTTTCTAATATTCTCATTTCTTACCTGGTGGGTCTTTTATAAAAATTGTCAAGGAGATACAATCTATGCACTGATTCCACAGCTTGGGTTACCTGTAACTAAAGATGATCTTACTACTAATGCTGCTGAAGATCTGATCTGTCACCACCAGAGACCTATGGATGTAGAATGTGTAATATATATTAAATAAGCAAATATAAAGTATATAATAATGTGGTACAAGGGGATCAGTGGTGCAAAAACACAGACTATGAGGATATGAGGTGAATGTCATACCACACACTATACATAAAGATGTCTCTTCAGATAAGAGAAAATTGGAGTAGAGACCTGAATAAAAAGGCAACAGGAATATTAATGCCTGTAAAAATATTTCAGGAAATAGGAAAGTCACGTTCAAAGTTTCTGGTCAAAGGATACACCATGTGATAAAATAATGGCCTGGAGACCAATGAGATTAAAATATTAGAATAAATATTATCATATGTTATCTAAAAGACGGTGGAAGGAATTACAGTAAACCATATATAAAACTCTAAAATCATGAGTATATTAAAGGTAAGGTGAAAGCCATTTGAAAGTCTGAGGAGAGGAATCACATGGCCTAAGTGATAATTTTAAAAGATCTTTCTATAAAGATCATCTCTTCTATGGAATAATATTAATAGAGTTTGAGAATATTTAAAACAAAATCTAAAATTTGAACCTTTCCAAAATCTAAGACTTTCTAAATGCTTATACGACACTGCATGAAGAATATTTCATACCACAAAGCTCTGTTTCATGTTTTCAAATAATTTATAAAGTAATCCTCAGTTCAAGTACCTAAGGAACATAAATGAATTCCATATTTAGGTATGAGTATCATCTCCAAGATAACTTAGTATGTATATGCAAATATTCAAGAATATGAAAAAAATCTAAAATGTGACACATTTTCACCACAGGCATTTTAGATAAGGAATCTTCAACATTTACCAGAGGTAGGAATTTATGCTAATAATCTCAGAAAGATGATCATGGCTTAGACTGGGTTATAACTGTCAAAGGCAATAAGGAAGAGTTTAGACTCTGGATACATTTTGTTATGTACTTATGAACAAAATTGTATGAAAGTTGCTAAGTTAGAAGGAAGATTAGAAAGGATGTGATCAAGAGTCTCAAATTTCCTGCTAATGTATTAAAGGTTTTAAAGATAAATTAAAAATATATTTTCCACATCTTTGTATGCCTGTGTATTTTAATGACTTTATTGCCAGTCTTTTTAATATTACTTTACAAAGAAATATGGGAAAAGATGAGCCTGTTAAAATGCTACTGGATATTGTACGAAAAACAGAGACAAGCTTAGTATCTTCTGGCATAGATTTCTTTATGTCATTATTTCAACTAAGTCACTTTCAAAAAGTCTGCAACCTGATATATCATCATGGTGTGTGAGATCCCACAGTTGAGATGTGATTCATTTCTACACAGACACACTGTCTTCAACTTTCAAACCGAAGTTTATTGAAAAATGAATTTGTTAGAAAGATCAACTTCTATCATTTCAACACTACATTTTTCCCTTTCATGTTAAAATGTACAGCCCTCTGTACTGCTCTCTCTCATTATTTTAAGTTGGTTCGAGAATTCACTTCCCTGAATGTGAGACATGAGGACCACAAACTCTTGCTTACCTTGGGGAGTTCACAGAGGCCTTTTCCATTCTAACTCTAGTTTCTTCTGAGAGTTACAGATTTCTGTCTTCTAAAATCTCTTAGAGACTTCAGACATCACATCCTCTCCCTTGAGTTTTATTCTAGGCCTTTTCTGCAGCTGCCACTTATATAATTTCTATCATTTCATAGTTTAGCAGATGGAGAAATTAAAAAATAATGAATTCATAGTGTTTAACTCATCACAGTAATGCTTTTCACATAAATGCTTCTTCCACCAAAATACAATATGTTTAGTTGGCACAGTGGTTGTGCAGTTAAACAGCAGAAGAGGAAACTTACTCTCTTTTCTATATGTGGTACAGCCTGATAGCTAAGTAGACTTTGGAAGTCACTTCATCTATTCGTCTCTCTATTAACTTGCACTGGTTTACATAGCTATTCATAGTTATGCAGTGTCTTTGATTAATGCTTACCCACTAACACAACACAGAGGGAATGTTTGTAGGAATGTTTTTAACATTGAGGGAAGTCTTAACTTTGATTAAAAAATCACGTGCTGTGGTGACTGAGAAAAACAGAAACAGCATTCAAACTTAATATTCAATTTATGGATGAGTGAAATGAGATTCAGAGAGACAGATGACCTACCCAAGGACAGATGGCTGATTACGGACAGGGTAGGGACTAGAACTCAAGATCTTTGGCTTTTCATTAAACACTTTTCATCTATATTAGCATAGTTACTAATTGATACGATGTTCAAAACTAGCAAAATTATGATTTGTTTCTTAAAAATGTATAACATTCATTGTAATAATTAATAGGCTGCACACATCCCATGTACTATTTGGAAAGTATGTTTTATACTGCACATTTCTAAATCCTTAAACTATGAATAAAATCAATCCACCTAGTACTACTCTCAAGCTTAGTCAATTACATGCAGTCATATCTCGGTTATTTTAAAGAATACACTTCAGAAGGATATCTTTGGTATTTTATACAAGCTGATAACGTGTCTAAATTCAATATACTCTTTCAGGCTAATATTGCATTTCTGGCTAACCTTCAAGTCTTTACTTGAACTTCAGAAGTGTGAATTATTGCACAGGTGGATAATGATTTTTCACACAACACTATCCCCTAAAACAAGGTGTCTCCCTGGATAGTACATAAATATTAATACAGTCTTTTGTTCAGGAATCAGTGCTAAGATCAGAGAAATATGAAGAATCCAGATCACTATAGTGGAGCTAGCTTGAGGAAAAATGGAAATAAGTAGGCTATGATAGATCACCCCAGTAATCATGAGGGGAGATAACAAATCTCAGGAGTCAAGTATAATTTAGCAAAGACAGAATTACTACTGAGGACAAAAGAAAAAGCAGAGAGATTAACTTTAGATGTGCCATAGAAATGAGACACAAAATTAAAGAAACAACCCCAAACACATATTGTGAGTGAAACATAAAGGGGCTCTGATAGTGAAAAATATGCACCTCAAAAACTACTCATAACTCACATACAGCAACAATGCTCAGGCGGCCATATGCAGTCCACGTATCTAGTCCTTTTTATTTCTAATTTAGAGGAGTCACTTATTTCATAATTTTCACGAGATTATAATACAAAATCCAGAAGTAACAATCTATGGGCTTTAGGTCAACCAAAGCTTTTACTTCATAACTGCAGAAATATTCTTCATAAATTACCTTCAGTTAATCTGGTACCACACCAGTGTTTAAATAAATATGCTGCATAGTTTCTGAGTAACTTGTATATGGCGACAACCATCAGAAACTGAGTTAAAAATTCGAAGCCACTCTATAATCGGCCTTTTAAAATGGAGGAGAAGCAAATATTAAACTTGTTTTTCATGCATATGTCATAAAATAGTTGGATAATCAATCTGGGGTGAAAATATTTACATGTACTCTTTCTTTGGTTAAGTGAACATTCTGAATAGCTTAATGTATAAAACCATTAATATATATGTGAATCATCTTCAAACTATTCAGCAAATACTCCATATATGGACATGATGGCTGAAATAGAAACCAGTTCATATTTATGACATAGCATCACACAAGGACTAGACTGCGCTTCCCCCACATCCACACCCTGGTGTTCCTCATGTAAGAAACACAAATCACAAATGTCAGTGTGTTGTGCTTATTCTGGTCTGATACGAACAACTTTCTAGCTGCTATGAAATTATTGAAAACAAGCCAAATAAAGTTTCCATTCAAATATGTTGCACTGTGTTTTTCAAAGCTTTATTTAAAAAGGATGATTTTAAAAATACTGTGTAACTTAGAATTGCTATTAGCAATGCTAAAATTATAGTGAAATGTGTAGTAAATACTGATAAACAAGAATGCCATTTTGCTTTAACATGCATTTCTTGGAAACAGCCACTCCAAAATGATATTTCCTGGAAGTCAACTAGATGTTCATGTCACTAGGTCCAGAGAAGACAAAATAGTTCACAACAAATCCCTAGCTAATAAGTACTTCATAGTTTTCAGCACACAATGTAAAGGGAACAACAAAAAACTAATCAAGAAAATAAAAAAAATCCCAGTGACACTATAAGAATTATTCCCCTGGCTAAATGTCTTCTGCTTAATTCTAACTTTTCCTGGTCCCTACTGTTTCCTGGAGAATTCCATGGCTCCTCAGGTTGCATTGCACTTGTGTTATTGGAGGACTCTGGCTCCAGTCCAGATGGCACACTGTCTGTCTCCACCTTTCCTCATATTTTGTTGGCACATTAAGTTAATCCCTTCTCTTGGGCATACGCTATGTACCTGCCAGTTTCTAAGATTGGCAGTGCTTATGTGGAGGGTGTTGATGTCGGCCTTGAGGAATTATTCCACTTGCTGCCAAAGCAGTTGGCAAAGCTTTCCATTGCTGCAGAAATTGCTGGCACTGTTACTATGGCTGCGTTGTGCTCTCAATTTCCCATGGTGCTGTTTGAAGTTGTACTTACTTGTTAATTACAGGTCTTAAAGACTCAGGCATAAATCTATGGAGAATTAAGAGAAAGAAGCTCTAGGTGACTAACTTGATTCTAATTTAAAATCATTCCTCTTCTCTTATGCTGCATTTTGAGCCAAATTTTCTGCAACCAGTTTTCCTATTCACGGTATTATGTTCCCCAGAAGTTCCCCTTTTCTTTTTTCTCTAGAAATGTCTGCATATATGAGAAAGTTTAGATTTAAGCAAGAATCTCAGCACTAGGAAAAGAAAATTTAAGAGTGTTACTAAGGGTTACTAAGAAAGTACAAAATGTCAGCTTTAGTGATTGCAACTCTTTATGGAAAAATTAAATTAAGAAAGCTGTTTATAGAAATATCACCATAATACCTTTGAAAGGAAAGCTTAAAAAATTCTATTTCTTTTAAAAAAAAAACTGTTCTAGAGCCCTTACCTAAGAGAAAGAAGAAAATTACAAAATAATTTGCAACAAAATTTAGAAAATATTATTTAAAAACAAAGTTAAGAATGACTAGTTAAAAAACAAAATACTGATGTCATTTCTCATCAGTTCACAAAGCACTTGGCAACTCAGTGTTCAACTATATTGTACTAGATCTATGTTTTACCTCAGAATTTGTCTGTAAGCAAAGTCTATAACCTGATTGTACATGGTAGTTACTGATAAAAATGCTGTGACTTGGAATCCTGTGATAAAGCTCTGATTTGCAAGGCTCACTAAATACTCCAAAGATTATCATTTTAGACTTTCTTTTTCTTACTGACTCATTCCACTTGCTATACAGCACTTTACTGTGTATGAGAAATTAGGAAAATCCAGTGATTTCTTTAGTAATTTCTTTTGTCAAACTCATTCTAATGTCAATTTAAATCATGAACAAAGCTTTAGCAATTAAACCCCTAATCTGAGTATTCAATTAAATTAAAATGTGAAATAAATTCTCCCCTCATTGATCTGAAGTCTTACAATAAGTAAGCAACCAGCCCTAGAAAATGGGATATGGGGAGCTATTTTCAATCCTGAGCTCTATTTGCTCTTCTTCATTAACAAAACTTTCCAGAGATTTATCCACTTTATAAGCCATTTAAAAAACTTGATTTACCTTTATAATTTTGGTATTATCATATTGTACTGATTTCCTCTCATATCATATTATTTCATGTCTTAGTTTAACTTTTTCTTCTTTTGGTAGCATGTGAAAGTGAATCTGTTTTGTTCCTTCATAAGTACTAGTAGAAATAAAAAATGTAGTTTTTCAAGTAATTCTTTCAATTACCTTATATTATTTCTATTTATTCTTACATATTTGGGATACTCTACATTTTTATTATATTACCTTGGTTTCTGATTCAGTCCAGCTTTAGGCAGAGAATATATCTGATATGATTTAGAAATTTAGATACTTTTATATTAGACACTTCATTCAGTTTTTCTTATGGGTCAGAAAAACAATCTGCATTCATTGGAGATAATATTATTCAGGTTCATTTTCAGGTAAAGTGAGAATCCAGATTGTATAGTTTCCTTCTACAGAAGAATTGAAATATGAAAATAAATAGAAAAAATGATGATTCGATGAAGGACTTCCAGCACCATACAAATATACAGTATCACAAATAATGGCATATAACACATTTTTCAACTGATGAAAAAGTAATGAAGCCATATAAATTAAATCATATGAATGCAAAACAAGGTATGCCATTATGTAATGATTTCTTTCCTTGATCAAATTTTCTCTTAAAATCATCCTCTGAGAAAACCAGTATATGCACATGAAGGAGAATAAAAGATACCAGTATGTTAAAATGTGTAATTATGCATTCAATGAGA
>PVJX010015922.1:0-41485 GCA_004027295.1 Dolichotis patagonum | reverse complement strand
CAGAATCGCTCGTTTTCAAGCACAATGCAAAAGAAAGGGACTGGCATCTTCTAGCAGTGTCAAGGCTTTTTTCTCATGAGCCTTTCAGGGCATCCTAGATCCAAACTCCAACAAGGTCTTATTCTGAAATCCTTCCCAGGCTGAGGCACTCCTCCTGTGTTTTCCTCACAATTTGTCTCCAGCTCCAAAATGTCATTATTTTATTTTTATTAGTCTCCTGTCTTCCTCCCATGAATTCATTCAGGGCTGTGGTTGACTTTTCTCTTCTAAATGTACCCAGTCTGATATACAAGAGGTGCTCAAATGTGTGACAGGAAATGATTGTGTGGGCAAACGAAGCATCAGTCCCTCTAACCTAGCTGCTAGTTAAGCAGCCTCAGCAGAGGAAGAGAGGGAACAGTCAAAGCCGTGAATAAGTGTCACGAGCAGGAACTGGACTACAAAGATTTATTGCTAAAGCTTTTGCTTCTGCCTTCATTTGTTCACTGTTGTTTTGTCAGTCAATATGGGCAGTTGTTGAATAACATTCATTTATACATTATTTAGTAGGTGCAATCAGTCAAAGTCCCTGTGATCTTGGCCCAGCTTTTTAAATTTGCCTCTTATCTGTAAACACATTTCCGGACCTGCTCCATCATTTCATCTTGTCTAGGTGATCTATAGCAATATCCCAGAACCTGCCTATTTTTGTTTTAATCCCCTGATGGATTATAAATAGCCTCTCTAAACCTTCCCAAAGCCTTGACGGCAAACATCAGCTTTCTAAATGATTGTCAGCCTCCTGGTCCACATTCAGACCCTCTAGTGGGCTACGCTCCTTCCTCACTGCCGTCCTTTCTGACTTTCCCTGAACCTTGCACAAAACCTCCTGAGCAAAGCTCTAATTTGCTGTTTATCACTTTCACATTTCAGTTCAGTGTTGATACTAAACTAGGCACAGTGGTTTAGCACCCCCTTCATTCCTGCCCCTTCTGCCCTCCACACTGCTCTGTCTCACACCGAAGGAATACGATGGCACAGAGCAGCGTTTGGAACAACTGCTGCTGAACACACACATCACTCACTGCTGTGCATACTTCATGGTGGTGACTAGAGAGGAGAAATCCAGCATAAAAGAATGGCAGGGGCAGCTAGCAAGTGAAAGAGTACAATAGTTGACAGGGAAAAAAAGGAGCAAGAAGACACCCGAGGGAAACCTAGGTCAGAAATGCAGACAAGAATGAACAAAGGAGAAACAAAGTATGTCAAGCTCAAGGTCCTCTGACTGTAAGACACTGTACAGCTGCTAAAACACCCCCGTCTATCAGCCCGTCTTTAAGGTGTATGCTGTTAGAAGAGGTGAACTGGTCTGGAAAGAACTCCAGGTTCTCATTCTCTCCAGTATGGACAAGAGAGTGAAAATGAGCTCCATTGCCTGAATTCCTTGACTTCAAAGCAATTTGGGGGCACCTACTGTTTCCTGGGACTCGTGGTTCTCAAAGCTGTACTTTAATGAGCTCTCTTCCCTTTTGCAGTTTCACTCAGGAGGGATTGTACTTCCAAGACACTTTGCTTCTGCTTTAAAACTCACTGACATTTACACGTGGAAAGTCTCTGCTGCTGGTTCCATACGGCTGCCTCTCAGGCCACACGGCAGCACCCAGGTTGCCCTTCCTGGTCTGATTCTTCTGTGTGTCCATTTTCAACTTCCAGTCGTACCCTGATCCATTAAGAAGCTCTTATTCTCAGAAAACCTCTTTCTTTATTTTAAAGAGGAAAAAACCCCAGAAAAATCAAGAAGCAAACAAAAACAACAAAAGCAAAACAACAAAAAACAATAGCTATATAGGTTTTCAAAACAAGATGATAGGAATTTAACAATGGTTAAATTACATACTGTTATCTTCAGAATAGTTGGTCAGGTTACCAGAAACAGGAATAAAACAAAACAGTAAAATGAAGCAAACATTGGACTTCAAAAATAATAAGACAGAGGAAATCTTCCACAGTTGCCACAGTGCACACTGCCATCCTCCACGTAGATGCCCAGACCACCAGCCCGAGGCATACAAAATCAATCAAACAATATAAGCAGCTTTTTTTTTTTTTTACTTCAGTTGCTATCATCTCAGCCTGACTTCCTTCGAATCAGCCCATTGCCTATGGGTGTGTGTGTGGGGAGAGTGCTCTTCTTGTCTCCCAGCCCACATACCAGCTGGCTCATGGGAAGTCATGGTTTGGCTTCTTGATTTCAGCAAACCTCTTAAGCAAGCTTGAATTTTCTGTTTCTTAGTACAAAGTCACTCTTGCATTTCAGTTCTGTGTTGGTACTAAGTTAGTCACAAGTACCTTAGTACCCACTTCTTTTCTGCCATTTCTGCCTTCTCTACATTAATCTTGGATTGCTTTACTCATCCTTCCATGCCACTAGAATCACCCAAGTCTTTTGCAAATAGCTATGGAAGTTCAGCAGATGGGTAGCATTTAATAAACCCAATCTATACAAAACCATTAGCTAAAATGCACCCGGGGCCACCTTGGCTTTCTATAGGTATGCTCAGAGTTTCTTCAAAGACACCCTTAGACACAGCTATCATTCTGAGCCATGAAACTGAAGAGCCAGGTCTTCTGTGTGATTTGTGCTCCTGCGTATCTTCATAAGGAAGAAATTTCCACTGACATGGAGTGATCATCTTGAAAAAATAATCCCAGTTCTTGGGATCCAAGGTCCTGCATCTGGAAGGCATAAAATTTTGCAAATAGATGTCTAATGAGTTGGAACTCTTTGTAATCATAGGCCTCTCTCTTTTGGAGCTAACGTCTAGTGTGTTTTTACCATGTTCTGCGCATTGTGATGATTTTTGTGCATTATTTCATATAATCTACCCCAAACTCCAGATCTAATGATACTTCTCTGCCAGAACTCTTTGATGACAATTTCTCTCCCTTAGAGAAAAAGCCAAGTTCTTTGTCTAAGCCATGCTGGGACCGTATAAGCTCTCTGCCTGTGTTTCTAGAAGCTGTCATTCAGCTTTACTTAACTGGCATTTTGATGTTCCTCTGATTTGTAAACTAACCCTGATTCTTCTCTGAAAGTCATATCACTTGTCTATTTTCTCTCTCCAGCCCTACTCACATGTCACCTTCACAGCACCCCACAACCTCACCCCTTCAACTCTGCTCACACTTCTTTCATCCACCCCTGATCCCAACTGGTTACATATTTATTTACTGTTTCCCCCAATTAACTGTAGCTGCACATGGGGTGGCCTTATTTGGTTCACCTGTGAATTCTCTGGGCCTAGAAGAACAGTATTCTCAACACGACATTTTTAATAAATGAATTAAGGTACTCTTATCACCTCTGTGTTACAGTAAAGAAAGACATTTGCAGATTAAAGGCATAGAGCCAATACATGGCCTAGCTACACCAGTGTTACTATGGATGTGCCAACCTTGTCCTCAATCTCCAAATGTCTGTGTGGGAAACACTTATTCCATGCTCAGTCACATGGGCATGATTTGACCAACAGAGGATATGGAGATAGAAGATGAAGAAGAAGAAATCAGTAGGGAAGCCTGCTCTGCAATCTGCCATGCACACTCATGCTGCTGCAGACTCATCTCACAGGTCCTCTTCTCATTCCTGACACTGACCAAGTCCAATTCTTTCTTAAATACACACTGTGACATTAAATAACAGGAAAGAAGAAACCACATAAATATGTCAATATTTTGAAGAAAAATTTGTTGCTGCTGCTATTATTAATGCTTGTATTGGGAAACTATTTACTAGATACATCTTTTGTGTAAAGGGGAAGATTATATAAAGTTAGACAAACCAATTTCAAAAAATATTAGCCTATTAAATAGAAATCAACTGATAAGAAATGCTGGAGGGACCGTACAGAAAAAAGGAACCCTTCTTCACCTTTGGTGAAGTATAGAGTGGTGCAAATACTGTGGAAATTAGTGAGGAAGTTCCTCAAAAACCTAGGATTGGAGGTTCCATTTGACCCAGCAATTCCCCTCCTGGATATCTTCCTAGAGGCAATAGAAACAATGTACCACAGTGATATATGTGCACCCATGTCTATAGCAGCACAATTTGTAATAGCTAGAGCTTGGAAACACCCCAAATGTCCATTGACTGAGGAATGGATAGAAAAGAAATGTGGTATTTTTATACAATGGAGTACTATTCAACTATAAAGAAAGATAAACTCTCCATTTTTGTCAAAGTAAGACTAAAATTCTTACAAAAAAGCCAACAAGGCCATACATAAACCGCCTCCCTTGCACCACACAGCTCCATCAACACCGGCACACAGTTAACTCTTAGGTCTTGTCTTCAGTGCTCCACTCAGGTTACCCTGATTCCTCACTGCTGGGAGATCTTGGCACTTGCCCCAGATATTTTCACCACTCGTTCCATCAGATCATTCATATCTTTGCCAAGGTATTACCTCTGGATAAGGCAGGAAACAGATGGCATAATCAAATTAGGAGAATTAAAAGAGTTTAATAAGGGATTATAAACAGGAGTGTAGGTAAGAATTTAAAAGATCACAAGGGAGATTCAGCAATATCACAGATCCAAAATTGCCCCTTAGATGAAAGGAACAGGGGCAGGAGTATTACAGATAGAAAGAAGCTATGTACTCAAGACTACTCACAGGAGCTGGGGCCTTTAGTCCAGGAACATAACCAGTTTACAGAGATGCAAAGGAGGGCTTCTAGGGAACTAATACCTTGATCTCTCCCGCATTCGCCTCTTGCCTTCTGACTTTCTGAAGCAAAGAAAGTTCACATAGCTCAGTTTTCTATGGGCAAAAAGAATCACCTTGATTATCTGTAACAGATTTTGCTGTAACAAAACACTCAGAACTTAGTGCTTACAATCAAAATTATTCTCAGACTCCTTTGGCTGCCTAGGAAGCTCTCATTATCTGAGCGGGCTGAGCAGGCCTATTTATGTATCTGCAGTCAGCCTGGAATGTGGGTAATCTAGAATGGCCATCTCCAAGGGCCTGGAGCTTTGCCCAGTGTGAACTGGGGTAGTAAAGATATGTAGCCATGTATCTCTATTATTTGTAGCCAACATCACTTTTTAAAATGATTAAATACTATCAAATGTTTACTATGTTCATCCACTTTTCTGTTACTGTAACAAAATATCTAAGGCTAGGTACTTTTTGAGGCCACAAGTCCAAGATCAAGTGGCCCCATTGATTCATCCCCTATTAAGGGCCCTGTTGGCTACATCACATTGTAATGAGTAGCATCATGGTAGGAATGTGTGAGAGAGGAAGAGATCACATGGCAAACAGAAAGCCAAACAGGGATCTAGAGGTCAGACTCACTCTTTCATAACAACACTGTCATGAGAAACAAGGCAGAGTTCCATGAGAACTACTTTAGTCTTTTCCAAGGGCAATGGCCCTAATGAACCAATCACCTGGAACTATGTCACACATTTTAAAGCCTCCACACCAGCTCCCACACCACCATACTGGGGAACAAGCTCCTAGCACAGGAACCCCAGGGAGACACATTCAAATCATATCCAAACTGTAGCCCTTATTACTATCAACATTAGCTCAACAGAATTCCCATGTTGAAATAATTCCAATATTTATTTGACTCAGCAAGGTTCTCAGCCCAAGAAAAATGGAACATGATTAATCCCAGTCACAGGTCAGAAACCTCTTTTCTGAAACAGGCCACGTGATGGCATGACAATCAGTGGGCAACTTGTGACACCCAGGTGAACTCAGTGTGGTCTGCGTGTGCAGGACCCACCTGAGGATTGTTGCCAACAATATAAAAAGGAGAGCTGGAGAGGAATAGGTTGTGCTGTTGACTCTCCTGGAGAAGCTTGTCACACTGGCTTTCTTGATATGAAGTCAGCTGTTCTCATCACCTGGGGAGCTCAGGTTCTCAGTGTTGTTGATGATGGCTGATGTTCTTTTCAGGGGAGCTCTGGTCCTTATTTTGAGTGTTGCTTTCTGGTTCCAGCGCAGATCCCTCAGCCTGCTGGCACAGATCCTTCATCCCACTGGTGCAGACTTTCTTACTTCCAACACTGACCTTTGGGCCTTCCCAGTGCAAATCCTTGACACAGACTTGCATGAGATACTGTTGTGGGCTCCAGGCCTCCAGCTGGTCTCGACAGCACATTGCCATGGGGTCCAAGTCCTGAGCTGAATTCTTTGAGTTTCTAATGCATGGACAAATTTCCTTCACTCTTTTGCATTTGACTCTTTGGATGAGTATTATAAAATAATTCTATAAATTGTGTGTCCTGTATCCCTGACTACAACAACCAATAAGATTAACTTGAAAAAAAATTTAAACAGAATTAGACATACAATTTTAAACAGCACATAGTTTCTCTTATACAAAAAACACAAATTATAAATAAAGACCAGAATAAAAGGTAGATGACAGAATGTAAGGAGACAGATCCTTCTCAAATGGGAAGGAGACCAAGAAGTAGAGAGAAGGGGAAAAGAGGAAGGGAAAGAAACAAAGATTTATAATGTGTTATGTACATATACTAATTTCACAAAACAATGTAAACATGTACTACAAACATGTACTAATAAAAACTTAAAATTTTAAAACATACTAGCCTGTAAGATCCTAAAGGGCAAATACTGTCCTTTATTTTTCCTGACTAGTGCCAAACTTCCCCCATAGTAAGTATTCAATAAATATGTATTATATGAATGAATGTCTTTGAAGAGGAAATTTTAGTTTTGTCTGTATGAGAATATTTGGATAGTGGATACCATTTTCTGGGCCATCCCATTTCACATGTATGTTGCCTAAAATTACCAAACTTTGGGTTAGTTTGTCACCCAACAACAGATAACTAAAATGGGGTAATGAAAATATAATGAGATACAAGTAACAAAAGTTCATACTAAAAGTGTGGTAGGCAGATAGAGGCTTAGGGTCACAGGGAACTCAATGGTGAGTGCTCTGGGAGAAGCAGACCATACTTTATGGCATTAAGTTGCCCATGTTTTTCCCTCCTACCATACCTGTCTATTTATCTACCTAATAAATCACAAGGACCTTAGACAACAAGAACTGCCATCATCTGGCCTCCATGTATTTTCAACTTTACCTTCTGCTTTCCCCAACCTGCACCCTGTATTTGAACATCAAACTATATATATTTGCCCAAACATTCTATCCTTTCCACACACTGTTCCATTTATCCAAAATGTCTTCCTGAACGGGACTGTGATGCTCAGTAGAACTTCATGCAACCTCTCCACTGGCCCCTTACTGACTTCCTCATACAGCATGTCTCCCTATCTTGGTAAGCTTCAGTTTTCTTACCTGACACCTTACCCAGCCATAAGCTTTACACTGAACCTCTTCTTCAACTTGGTAACTTTGAAGCTAGTTCACAACTTGGAAAGCACCTCAGTCAACAACTGATGAAGGAATAACCGTGGGATGACCTGCCAGGAAGATGATTATTTATTGGTTTTTATAATTTATATATTATTGAAATAAAAGGCAAATTATAATAAAGACCTACATTCAAGAAAGTTAATGATGTATGAAGTTAAAATACACGTAGTGGGATGAAAAAGCAAAATACTCCAAATAGCAGGCATATTTATCAGAATGGAGGTTTCTTAGCATGGATCCCACCTGTTTTGAAGAAAGAGAAGGTATTTGATAATTTAGACAACTCCTCAAAAATTAATTTCCACACAACAGACTACTGTGAGTAATTTTAATGCAAGAGCAATAATGGCTTAAATCATATGAAAATAGGAGACTCTTTAAAATAAAACACTTAAAAATAAAACAAAATAAAACATTTTATTCCTGCTCAGTCTTACTGAGATTCTCTACTATCTTTGGTCTATGGAAGGGATGGATTCAAAACTTAAGCTAAAACCTCTTTCTTTACGTCATTAATCAACTTTGCAATTAAGACTATAGAAAGTCCTCGAGGCCAGATGGCTCTGTTTCATGGATTGGCTATGTGCGATCAATGGACTGATATTTAACTATGTAAATATGTACAAAATTATCCATAGAGAGGATGTGGGTGACTATAAAATGCTTGAATCTGAAATTCCAAACATGAATTCTATGGAAACTAACAAAGCTATCATGCACTACCAACGGAGAAACCTAAACAATTGCAGAGTAACAATTATTTGTATCATAGTTACTGCTTACAGTGCATGAAGAAATAATACATTTGCTGAAAGGCAAAACTGAAACAACAAGAATATAGTTTTCTTGTTTCATTTGAGTTGCTTGCAGATTTGATTATACAAAAAACTTCAAAATTTTTACTTGGTGTGGTTTAGTAGAATGAGGACAGATCAACTAAAATTTTAAGGGCTAGCATGTTGTTTTCATCAGAGAAATACGAATGATGAATTATTCAGTACATTGGGTTTGTTTTTATCCAGATGGATTTGTATTTAATTGTCTTTTTCCAATGCATCATGCTTCACATTACTCCTCCCTCTTTGTTATTATCACATGATGTAACAGAAAACTACACCTTACTTTGAACACATGGAGAGTCTCAAGAGAATCTCTCGGAAACCAACATATTCCATGCCACCAGTCCAGTGCCTGTTCTTTGTGCAACACCAATTGAGCCCTAGAAATAGTGAGCACAAAGGCAGAAACCCGAACACTGGGACTGAGAATAGATCAGTGAACTAGAATGAGTGAGGCAAGTAAACACACGGCTTCTGGGTCACTGCCTCTGGATCCTGAGGTGAACACTACAGTATAGTTCCATGATAAGAATTACCTTGAGCACATGTTAGTAGACTCATGGCAGGGCCATACATGCATGACTGTCCCGTGCCACCTGATGGGACACTTATGCATGTGGTTATGCGAGGACCACCAATGGTTCAAACTGGCGAGAACGTGTTAAACCTGAGGCTTTTCTACAAAGCTCCCGAACTGGGCTGGAAAGCCTCAGAAAGAGATGGGACTTAACAGTCCATATCTGTGACAAGGGAAGCAATCTTGGTAACCAAAAATGCCACGAGGTCTTTGCTAGGATAGTAGCCTCCAAACATGGCAGCACATTAGAATCACATGAGGAACTTCAACAATGACAATCTGGGTCCCCAGCCCAAGGCTCACCAAGTAAATATCTCTGGCAGAAAGAGCCAGCACTTTGTCATTTACATTCCCAGCCTGGGAATGTAACACTACAATAACCTGGAAGGCACTTGAAAATACAAATATGGAAGGCCCTGTACAGAACCATTGAATAATTTCCAGAAGAGGTGTACTTTGTAAAAGCTTCCCAAGTGATTCTGCCTAAAACAGACCACAGCTCACAATCAGGGAATCACTGAGTTAGACAGTTAAAGATGAAGCTGAGGTCATTAGTTCTTATCTTTATTAACAAACCAGACCAGCAAAAAGCAACTACACACTGGCTTGGTGGCTGACACTGCTAGGCTGTACTTTGTTCACTTTCTGCCCCAAAATGCTCCCTCTGTATGACTCTAAACTGAACTATTTATTCAAGTCTATGCTTTAAAACATCTGTGAAAATCAGATCAAATTAACGTTTCCCATCCAACAATGGGAAAGGAGGCTGGGAGCACAGAATGGCTATTCAATCTGTCTGTCATGTTTTTCTGAATAGCCACATGATGATATTGAAGAAATGAAGAAATGAAGAAATCCTCAGCAAAACGAAAATACTCCACACACAGCAGCCACATTTTCACAGGCTCCTAAGGATGGTGCTTGGCCCACCACAAGCACTTGGTATCTGTCAAACCCGTAACTGACATTCTAACCCCATGGCCAAAACCTTACATAATCTTTGAAGATGTCTCTCTGTGGATTTTTCTCTAATTTCTGAATAAGTTACCACAGCAGCCTTCAACAGAAGTATGATACCATGAACAACTGGAACCAATAGCAAACTGTTTTTACTTCCAGTGTGAACCAAGTAAGTTCTGCCTTGACAGTTAAGTACACTTTAAGATTCCAGAAAGATAGAAATTTCAGCACTTGCATTTCCTCATCTGTGAGGCAAAATAATGATCTTTCAAAGATGACCAAGATGACCAAAAATGACCAACTACCAATCTCCAGAATCTGTTAATGTACACTTTATGTGGTAAAGAGGTGGAGTAAATTAAAGATCTTGAGATGGGGACCTGTTTCTGAATTGTCTGGGTGAGCCCAGGGTAATCCTAGTTTTTTTGTTATGAGATGGACAAAAGGAGACAGGTCAAAATGCTACTTAAGAAGCTGTGTCACTGGTGTTGAAGATGGAGCCATGGGCCATGAAATGCAGGTGGCCTCTAGAAGATGGACAGGAAAGAAAATGAGTTTTCCTCTAGAGAAACACAGCCCTGATGTCACTTTGATCTTAGCCAGCTGACAATCCAGACTTTTGGTCTTCAGAACTTTAAAATAATAAATTTATGTTGGTTTAAAACCAGCAAGTTCATGGTGATTTGTCGTAATAACAAGGGGAAACTACTATATCACATAATAGTGAAGATAATAAGGAACACCTTCCATGAATGCTTTAAAAAACTACAATAAGAGACATATTGTCAGTAACCCCCACTTTCTAGAGCAGCTCTGGAAGTCCTCATTTGTGTCTTCATGAGACCACTTCAGTGTCCTGAATCAATTGACAACATTTACTCTGTGGGTCATTTTGACTATAAGGAAGATGCAGAAGTCTCATAGTGACAGATCTAGTGAGTAAAGTGGTTGAGGAAACACTATAATTTTTTTGACAAAAATTGCCATACCAGAAGTAATGTGTGACATGGAGCATTGTCAAGATGGAGAATGATACTGCTTGTGCATTTCTCAGGACATTTTCTACGCACATTGTTTCTTAAATGCTCTCATGTAGCCTTATAATATTGAGGGTTCATTGTAATGTTTATGGTATAAACTCAGCTCACACAATTGTATCCAGGTCAAAAAACACATCACTTTGATGTCGGATCTTGACTGACATACTTTTTCACATGGGAGAACTGAAGGATTTCCATTGAGAATTCTGAATCTTGGTTTTGGAACCATAACCACAGACCCAAGTTTTATCTCCCGTGATGACAGATAACATTTCTTAAAAAGCTGAAATCTGAAGCAGCATGATTGCACAACTCCAGTGAAATTGACAAACACCATTGCTTTTGACAGTCAAAGCATGTGGAACAAACTTCACACCCATTTGCCTCATGCTCAAATTGGTTGTTGAAATGCTTTGACTGGAACCATAAGAGATGTTCAGAAATTTCTCTAATAGTCGCTTGTTTGATCAAGTCATTTCACTTACTATTTTTAACATTCTCATGGGTTTTTGATGTTGAAAAACATCCCAAACTCTCATCTCTACTGGTTTCTCAACCATTACAAAATCACTTGCAAACCATCTTCATAGTCACGTTAGTATCATCATAAACTAATTTTAACACTGCACATGTTCTTTAACACTTTTTTGCTGTTTGAAACAAAATTTCATGCTAATGTATTGTTCCTGATCCATGATTTACGGCACATTTTAAACACCTTCTCTCAACTGCAGATCACAACTGATTGCACTGACAAGTTGAAACTTATCACACACTGTTACTAAAATGTTGCAAAAAAACTCCTGGTATTGGAAATCCTGACCTTTGGTTGGCTAGAACTTTGCAGCTGCACTTACTGTATTATTTGATCATATTGCATAGCACTGTAAGTAGCATTTCTTTGCATTTCATCATATTGAAGAGATACAGTTGTATCCTCTGCAAAGTCATGAGGATAACAGGGTCCCACTCTAACAGTATCACTCTAGTGTGATCTTAAAGAGTACAATGCTGAAATTCAAATTAACTGAGCTTCTTTCTATAAATCAAATCACAAATGATGAGATGACAATGGCCATTTCTGTGTGGTTTATGTGTCTAAGAAAATGTGACACTACTGTAAATTCTTATTCTTGGAGTGGCAGATTTGGGATTCAAAACCAAGTTTTCTGATTCCAGTGCCTGTGACTTTTGTCACCATATTTATTCTATTTAATATAATAGCAAAATTCTATTTAATATAATAGCAAAATTCTATTTAATATAATAGCAAAATAAGAAGCCTAATTTGGGGGAAAGAGGGAGCAGCAAATGTCATCAATGTAGCAACTTTACTTGCAAGCCAAGAAAACATCTATTTGCAGACATTTGTTCATTGGTTCAACATAATTTGAGCATTTGTTCTACACTAGAATTATTCCCATGCAAGTGGGAGTCACTAAAATCTCAAAGGGTATCAGGAGACAGATGGAGAGCAACAAAATTCCAGAACGTGCCAACCAAATAACCCCAGTGAAGTTCAGGGGAGATCCCAGAAAAAAGCAATGACAGAAGTGACTTTTAACAGGTGACAACAAAGAGGTGACAGCTCAAGAAAAGGTGTCAGGTGAGAGGAAAATCTTTACAAACTCCACATGCATCAGGTTCTGCAAAGCAAAACTAATAATTAACCCCCCTTGCATATGGAAGGCTCCACACACTTTTCCAAATAGCAGGCGAACACAGGGTGAAATGTGGGATTGCTACAGACTACATCAACCACCAGAGCTCCTCGGCAGCACTGAAATGCCCTTTCAACCTGGAACTCTGAGGGGACACTGTTGGGGGACACTTTCTCTTACTAAAAAAAAGGCAGGTATTGGGGCTTAGAATGATACCCCCCCCAAACATGCCTATGGCATATCCAGTGTGCCAAACTAAAGGAAATTGAGCAACAGCAGAAGCAAAAAGGTCACTTTGACTCTCCCTTTGCCATTTTCCATGAAGCAGGTCATAATCAATTCTCTGACTTATCTTACTAAATTATAATACCCTCATTCCAGAGGGGCCTGCCGTATGCCTGGAGGACAAGAAGAATGTGAGTTTATTGTCCGTAGGTCAAACACTCATTTCGTTCCACCCTACTTCTACATAACTGCCCATTCTCCATAAACTTAGGCATAAAAATATAGTTTTCACTGGGTCTGTGGGTCATTTCTGAAGGCTTTCATGTCACATAAAAACTGGTAAGTAGCTAGGCGTGGTGGCTCACTCCTGTAATCCCAGCACTCAGGAAGCTAAGGCACAGGATCATTGCAAGTTTGAGACCAGCCTGGGCCGTAGAGTGAGCCCAAGGCCAGCCTGAACCGCATAGCAAGAACCTGTCTCAAAAAGAAAAAACAAAAACTGGTAAGTAAATTCATCATGCTTTCCTTTTGTTAGTCTTTGTTACAGGGATTTCAGCCATGAATTTTAGAATAAGTAAAAAGTTATTGTTTTCTTCCCTACAAAGCCCAGGTAAATATTTTATCACATACATGCCAAAGTGATAGAAAGAAAAATCTAATAGTGTATTTTTGGTTCAGAATGTGTTTTCCTTGAAACTAGGGTGACCATGTGTTTGTTTGCCAAAGACAACTACAGTTTACTTGTGTTCCCTTGGAACAATTAGATTTAGTGGCCTACTTTATTCTTTAAAATATTCCAGTGGCTGGGTGTGGTGGTGTATACCTGTTTTTCCAGCTACTTGGGAGGCTGAGGCAAGAGGATCACAAATTCAAGACTGGGCTGGGGAATTTAGTGAGGCCCTGTTGCAAAATTTTAAAAAAGTCTAGAGATGGAATACTTTTGGGCTTAAGCCCCAGTACTCCCTCCACACACACAAATCCAGGTTGGACAGTAGGTTAAATGGTTACCTAACAAGAAAATTTCTTCTCAGGATATCAATAGCTGTACTGTCCTTCTCTAAACCTTGACCATTCCAAGCTATGTTGTAAACCTTAAAGAATATGTTATAAAACTATCTTAAGGGATTTTTTTTTCTTAAAAGCAAAACATCTATTGTTAATCTACGCAAATAATGTTATGGACAATTTTGGAAACACTGCATTCAAGTTAAAAAGTTCTGTGACTGTCAAAATATTTGGCTTTCCAGGGACCTAGTAGAGTAGCGCATCAGTTTCCCAGAAAGTCACAGACTGAACAGACTGAAGTTTTTCCAAAACACAAAACTTTTTTTAAATGAAGTATCAAGACTTGATATTCCAATGCTCCATTTGTGACAAACAACAGAGACTCGGTCTGTCTGGGATTCTTCTACGTCCCAGAGAACCAGCCATGCATGACAATGTCCCAGCCCTCAATATGCTTGGGTTCTAGCGGGGGAGGTAGAGAATAAACCTGTAAACAACTAAATATATTTTGGAAAACAATGATTTAACTACCCAGTAGCTGAGAATTCAATGAAAACCTAGCACCCAAGAGTTTGGAGGCACAGTCTTGAAGCAAGCTGTCTTTGTATGTGAGCTGGTATAATTCACATCTGTCAAAAGCTGTCACTGGGCATCTTGTTTTCCAAATGACAGCTCCCCTAAAAGTCTCCAGCTTTCACTGAATGACTTCGTTTGGCATCTTTGTTAGTGTCTATATATAATTTCATACTGTTCCCTCTCCTACCTGGATTGAGGTGTTATTTAAAACACCTATGATTTCAAAAGATGTCTCTAGGTGCCTAGGGCCCAAGGGATATATCAGAACAAATGGATGATGGTGTTTATATTCTATGCCACATCCCACCTCTAAGACTGGGATAAGGGCAAGGAGGTGCTTAAACACATTCACACACACACACACACACACACACACACACACGCACGCACGCACTGCTACCCTTTGATGGATTCTGTGCAGAACAGAGACTCACAGTTAAAAGAATACGCAAGATAAAACTTTCCCTTCTGGAACAAAGCAGAGGGAAAGCCTCTTTATGTTGCAGGGATTGCAGATGCAACAGGCGGAGCCTGTCCCCAAGCTTCCCTCCACTGCTCAGAAACTAAGCCATCTTGCTGTGTTTAGCACTTCTCCCAGACCACCCACCAGACACGGATACACAAACCACATGTGTGAGGAATGCTGCTCGGCTAGGAAATCAGCATCAGTATTTCAACCTTATTACTTGCACAGACGGCCTTTTTAGAGAGACTCATTTGTTTTATCTTTTCAATAGCTTTGATTATTTTCTTTTAATGGCCTGGATTTATCCTTTTCTACCCTTCTGAAACTTCAGAAGTCTGTGGAGGGGGCGGCACACGGTCGGAGATATGATAGCGAGGGGAGAATGAGCAAGCGGCTTTGTTCATCCTGCCCTTCTATCTCCAACTGCTCATAACCACCTATTCTGTGCAGATCGCCCAGGGCCCCAGTAATCACCCTATTATTATAAAAGTGGACTCAGGGAGCCTTCCCATTCAGGGGACGGATTGTTTCTGTGGTTATTTAATAGCCATAGGGCCCAGTTATAATTATTGGCAGATTTTAGTTTGTGCCCTGTATTTGCCTACCCAGCTCTTGGGAACCATATTGGTTACCATTCTTTAATTAAGAAGAAATTAAGACCAAGAGGCAAAGCTGAGAGCCAAGGGCAATTTAACAACCTTCGGAAAAGACTGGAAATGCCTTTAAAGAAGGGGACCGCATAAACAGGAAGGTGTGGATACTATTACCTGGCAGAGAAAACATAAACATTGAAATGTGCTTGGTATTTTGTTTGGGTGGTATTCTAGCCAAGGAAACCAGTAAAATACCCATAGCTGCTCCACTAATCAGAAAGAAACAAGAGCTCTACTTTGGGACAGTTTGTCTCTGAATTACCAACTGGAAGGATCTGTACACTGGGCCTTGATCTGCCATCCCTCTGGGGTTTCCTTGCATATCCAAGTGGGGACACTACTCTGAGACAATGGAACAAACACAGTGAGGGAAAACTATGTGGTGGAGCACACTGCCAGGGATAATGGCTTGGGATGATATCCCAAGGTATCATCAGCAGATCCACAATGCTTAATTCTTCTCCACAGTGGAGAGGATGCAAGACCATGATTTCAAATAAACCAGTGAATGTCTTTGCTGAAACAAAAGGTTAGTACAATTCAAGTGTGGTCACTGGAAAGACTCACTGCCACTCCAGCCCATCTGGGACAGACGCATCCACACACCTCAGGTCAGTTTCTAGATGCTAAGAGAAAAGGCAGCTCACTGTCATCCCGAAAGTGTCTTGTTACAATGAAGATAAAGAGTTTCTCCAATTCAGGGCAAGCTTCCTTACTATTAACTGGAAAATCACATCCAATTCCTTGGTTGTTTGCCAAACTCAAGGTATGTTATTCTCTTTGTTGTAGTAGTCTTTTTCCTCCCTTTCTAATCAAGGTAGCATTTCCTGGTGCTGAGGCAATTGCTGGATCTTGGTAAGATCAAGTATCTAGCTATAGCACATTGTTTAGTTTATGGTCAAAATCTTCCAAAGGAATAATTGGTAAAAACGTATCATGCACAAATATCCCAGCTCATTCCAAGAATAACGTGTCTAACCATTTCTTGCTTGATCCATTCAGAGCTTTCCAAAAGCACTGACTTTAGATACAGAAAATGATGGTAATACAAGGAACTCAGAGATGAAGGAAGCAGGGACGCCGCCCTCAGCCGCTTTGAGGTACACGGTCCTGCCTCCAGATGCCTCGGATCTCTCCCTCTGCTCTTTCTTTAGAAACAGTATCTCTTCAGGAGAAAAAGCTAAAAGCTTATTTTTCCTGTATGCAAAATGAAGCCAAACTGGTCAAACAAATCAGTAAGATTACATCTCGTTTAAAAAAAAAATGGAGCCATAATAGATTAGGTATGGATTTAAGTAAAAAGCGTTATTTCTGTCAATCTGTATCTTCATTTCCACATGGTTTTTTCAAGATGGGAAATACATCTTATGTATTTTATGTAGTTCACATAAAAGAATGTACACACACACATACACAGTGTATCTTTCAACATAACTACACATACACACTCCATTAAAAAGATACTGACAGATTTATAAAACGTATTGGCCTTGCACTATTAAATCTCGAGAATACATTTTTACTTAATTTATTTTCGCACTGCATGGTAGCACTGGCCACCATTAAGGGTCTGTCAGCATTTCCATCATTACTCTGTTTTCAGAATACTGGAGTACAAGTGCCAAAATACATATTTACAGTTTACAGACAATGGTGGCTTTGTCTTCCTTTTGAATTGACTTCTTCAATGCATCTTTACAAGGAATATTCAGGGATGGCAGTGCCTACATAATAAAAAGCATCATATAAAACAGAAGAGGTCAAAAGATGTAGACTTTCAGCCCAAGACTAACCTAAATCACGGGAATTGACACCTCAACGTTCACTGCAGCTGTAGTAGTCTCTACATCATAGTCAAAGTTTTAGAACAACAGTCCAAAGCAAGAGTACTTTGATAATATATATGTATGTATCTGTATATATAGATATATATATAAATATAGCAGTACATAGCATTAGTACACAAAAAACTAAAGGTGGAAAGTAATAAGCATACAGCAAATTACTCGAGTTGATCATTTCCACAGTGAGAAAAATAAACACAAGCCACCAACACAGACATTGACCATTTCCAACACTGAACATCCAACTCCATTAAATAGGTAGAGTTAAAACATGAAAGAGTGAAGTCTCACTTAAACAGGTATGTTAACTACATTTGTGGGGCTTGAAATGGTAAATGGGATGTTATATAGGCTTAAGTTATTTTAAACAATTAGATGGGTTTGTAAAACATATCAGCAAAGTTTTTTTGTGGAAAACCTTTTAATGTATCAAAACCAATTTTATTGGCCCCTTCCACACAAAATCATGTCATTATTCAGAGATTTGCTTAGCAATTTTTAAATGTTTAGGACATTCTCTTACGAAGCTTGTTTCCTGAAGTTCTTGTCTCCTGATCCATAGTTTTTATGTTGTTGCCTACTCCGAGACAATATGCAAACACTGATCTACAGATCTGTTTGTCTACATAACGAGGGACGGATCGTGAAGATATGAAACATCTGCAAACGTTTGTTTTTGTTGCTAATGACTGGTATATCCTAAACCAGGATTCCCTTTCGAATATATCCTGCTGCAAAACTGAAGCAAAAGCTAATGATAAGGCAGGGGGAGCTCTATTCATATATTTTCCCCCTCAAATCACATGGGAGAAATTTAGACAGTTTATCATACTCTGGCTGGTTCAAACCACATTCACATTCACTCAATTAATTTTATTTGAAACATCTATTTATATATATGTACACACACACACACCAAAGAAATTAAACCCTGCCATTTCCCCTTTGTGCTTAAAAAAACCAAAGCCACTGTCAGTGTACATGTGTCCAAAAAAATTAACAGGTTTCAAAGCTGAGTGTACATAAATGTGGAAGAACTGAGTAGGGTACTTTTAAAAGAAATATTGTAACTCCTTGAGATTAATTGAGGGGGGTTTTATTACCTCTGTATTTAAAGATTAGATGGCAAGAGACAGAGCATCACTGCATCAAAAACACCAATATGACTCTTATGCTATCAGAATTTTATGGGAAATTAATTTTACTAGCTGGGTGAGAAATAGATTGGGAAGTTTTTCTAAATTTTGTTAACAACTTACAAACAGATTTTATGGTATTCTGAAGACCTCTGCATTATTTTAAAATTTTCATGTCTAAATTTTATCATTGTAATAGCTGTCCTGATTTTTGTTTTTCTTTTTGTGGGGGTGGGGAAAGGGACATTTCATACCTGACTTGGTTTCTTGGTTAGTAATTTAAGGAACAAAATGATAATTCTTAATTCCAAATCATAGGTTTGCCATACAACTTAGTTACAAAAATAAAAATAGCCCAACTACATATACATGATTCTAGTTAAACTACAGAGATATATTAGTTAAACCGCATAAATTTCTGGTTTAATGTGAATATGTGGATTAGCAATTAGAAAAGTTAAATGAGGTTTGGATTTTGCAAACATTTTCATACAAACATTGCCTTCCCCTTTCACCTGTAAAGTTGAAAATCAAAACACAACTAAAACCACACAATTCATCAGTCACCTGATGTCCAAAATAACTTGGAAAGTATCTCTGTAATTGCACATTAAGAAATTGACTATACAACAAGTGTTTCAAGTACGGTTCATGCCAATCATCATAAAGAATCATAACATTCTTGAAAATGTACACTTGTCCTCTGGGAGGACACTTCAGAGAAGTAATTTACAAGGAGCATGGCTGTATTATAATCTTTTAAAGGAAAAAAATAGTTTCTTTGGATAGAAAGAAACAGTGTAAAAAAATCCCCTTTTTTAAAATGCAGAAATCACTTCATTAGCAATCTGCATTTACATTACTACCCAAAAGAATGGGTCTGGAAAGACCATTTTCTGTACAGACACTAGTTAATCTCTGAATAAAAGGCCAGCATCTGGCATGGGAACACATGAGGGAGATGCTGGTCAATTAGCACAGAGAGAGACTTTCTTAAGGCCGATCCAGTGATGAACATTTGGATCCAGAAGTATTTCTTCATTTCTTTTCTTTCCAGTTGAGTTCCTAGAAAAACTTGGAAGATGAGCTGTTCTTACTTTTCGTTTCCTTTCTCCTTGTGTGGAGAGGGTAGAATAATGACACAAAAGTACTTTGGTTATCTTTTGCTTTTAAAAATAATTTGCTTTGTTTTGCATGCCACACGACGGATTTTAGTGTGAAAACAAGGGTACAATAAGAACAAAAATATTTTCCCCTCCTCAATCAGCTTTACTTTCACAAATACAGGAAATCCTTATGGAAACATTAGCAAGTGACTAACAGGTATCAAACCACTGAATCTACAAGTTAATACATAGTTTGTGATGGCAGAATAACCAAGAATTATCCTTAAAGAAAGATTTTAATTTTTTGAGTACAAAAGAGTGTAAGAGAATCAAATCTGAACAAACAAAAACCTCTGATTCCTGGTTTTAAGGTAAAGATGGGTTCCACATTGGCAGCTGCAGAGATCTAAAACTCTTATTAATAAATAGATCTGAATCAATTTCTACTTTTCTTTAGAAAATAGAATTGGAATTCCTTTTTTTAAAACCATGATCCTGTGGAATGCTCTTTCTTCCATTTTACCTAATATTATGACAGTAAAACAGACACAAGGATGTTTATGACAGCTTAACAATGCTGGATTCAGGACATTTACAGGTACACTTTCATTAAAAGTCCTACAGGTTTATTGACTAAGGCTAGACAGCAACTCATGTGATCCTATTTGGTGCATTTTCTACCATGGTCCAAGATCATTACACGGAGACAGCCAAAGACTGGGCCCCAACTTTCAGGAAAAAAAAAAGACCACAATGAAGAAGAAAATCAAGGTGGCTATTTGGTCCTCCCTCCCCCAAGTTGATAATTTGTGTCTGGACCTGGAAAAACAAAAGCTGGAAAATACAGACTGCAACAAGTTAAAGGATTTGGAAAAAGTTGGTGGAGAGTGGCACGGTATAGAGTAAGGTCACTGGGCTTGGGATGGCAAGGGCGCTGCATTGATAGAGCATCCGCAGGACCGAGTATTCTAATGTCTGGTGGTGTCATTCCCTCAGAGATTTTAGAATATCTGTATGTGATAATAAATAGATCAGTTATGTAATAAGGCAGTGTGTTGAATATGCATTCGTCCTGTGGAATGAACCACCACAGAGAGAGACATGATACCATACACATTCTTTAAGTGTTCTTGTGTTTTGTTTGCTTTGTTTTCAAGGCTATCCAGGCTAACTCTTCCCGGGGATTTCCTTGGAGAGAAGAGTGGTCCGCTGAGGCTGGTTTGCTTGACCTCTCCTTTATCAAGAGATGATGACTGGCTTCAAAGAAAAATAAAGCTGAAAGTTGTCTGAATTTTATTTTTTCCCTTTTGGTTGCATCATTCTGAGTGTTTTCATATAAACAACAAAAAAATAACAACCAAAAAAAAACCCCAAAACAACAGTTTTTGATGCATCCAGTTGTATCCTCAAGATGTTCCAGATGTTTCCAGGTAACTCTGTAGTTTACGGACTGTAGTTTTGTCCAGTGAGCAAAGATCAAAATCAAATGTTGTGTTTGTGATATGAAAGTGTCCAGTTTCTTCTATAAGGTTCACAATCTGAAAGAGTAAAGGAGAAAATTTGGGCGATATGCAATAGGCAACGAAAGGCATCAAAAGGCAAAAAGAGATGAAGGGGTCAAATATGGAACCAAATGATAAATATTATTTATAGCAAAAAGGTCCTATAGTATCAACAGCACCAAATTGTCTCTTAGTTAATTTGCCACATCAAAGGAAGTCATTGAAAAATTCTCAAAGTGGGAACTTATCAGTTCCCACTTCGATACCTTATAAACCAACTCATGCTTTCTTTTTACAATCTTTTTTACTATTAAATTAGTGCATATTTGTACTACATAATGATTACACTCATCATAGGGAGCTGGTACATGTATACAATTCATCTTAATTATTTTTTATACCCTTCTCTTTTCCTCTTGTTTTCCCACATCTCTGGGTATCCTTCTCTTTTGTAAAATTGCTGCTTTGAAGTCATCAACAGAATATTTTCCTTAGGTAGTTAGGGGAGATAAAATTTCAAGTTCCTTTTAAAAAATTAGTTACTGACTCAACAGACAGTGACTACATTTAATAGAGTAAGGAAATACCAGCCTATAAATAACAAAACTGCTTCTAAAAGAGAACATAAGCTTATGCAAAAATAATGATCATCTCTCTGATTATATAATTACTGAAAATTTAGAATACAGGAAGACACATACACACAGAGATGAAATAGAGACCATCTGTAATCCCTCCTGAGGACACGGACGTGACTGTTGGGGTTCATGGCAGCCTTTGGGACACTAGGACTGTTCTTTTGGAGCTGGGTGCTGGTTATAAAAGCTGCATTCACCTTGTGAACATTCATCTAGCTATGTGTCTTGCTAAACTTCCACAAAAATAAATATGAACACTTTTATTTATTAATTAGTTTTGTGTTCACTAAAATGGCATTAGATTATTTAATGCCATGTTGTTCCTCTTGAGTATTTTGGGGAGACACATTTTACCTAGAAAAAGAAAAAATATCTATTGTCTCCTCATTTGGAATAAACTTCATTTCTTACCGCATTGACTTCAACCTACAGAAGTGACAGCTAAATGGTAATAGTGAGGGGTACTGGTCTCTTTCCCTGACTATTGGGAGAAAACATTTGAAACTGCAATGTTAAGAATGATACTGGTTACTGGTTGGACAGATTTCTTCACTGTACAAAGTGTCTTTCCTTTCCTCTGTTACGAAATAATCTATCACAAATGGATGCTGCGCCTGGCAGTATGATTTGGAGTAGGTGTGCGGTGGGCATGGAAGAGAGCTGAGGACTAGTTTTAGTGAGCTTTGTGCTAGAGGGAGGACAGTCAGCATCAGGACAAAAGGAAGAATATTTGCTGAGGGTGGACATTTGGCAAACTTCCACTTCTTATTTTCTTCTGTTACTATCTATCACTTGTTTCTCAATCTCTTTAGTTTCCATAATCCTAAAAATAATTTTATTTACCCTATGATTACTACTGTGAAGTTTTAAATTATTTAATGTCATGTTGAAAAACTGAAGAACTTAAAGTTTTTTCTCTTGTAACTATAATTTCAAATTTATACAACAGAGAAAATACCAAGCGGAACAGAGTTTGACTCATCTCCCCAACTAGCTGGCAGGCGGCAAGTGACAAAACATTCAGAAGAGAGCCTGAATTTGGTATACCAAATGGTGACTGTGCTCACTATTTGGACTGCATTGGACTGGAACATTCGAGCCGCAGTTTCTTTATCTGTAAAATGGGGATAATATCCACATGCTCTACTTATTATATAAGGTAATGCAGCAGCTCAAATAACACATATAAAGCTTCTTTATAAACTATAAATCACTACATAGATCAGGGTACCAGGATTATAATTACCATATGCTGTAAATATAAATTTATCCTTAATTACTAGAGAGGTAACTACACAGTACATGGATTATCAGACCTGGTGGAGCTTCTTCCTGCTCGTAATGACTGTTAGCTGTTTCATTAGCATTAAAGCAAATGAAGCAAGAAAATATGTAAACTGGAACTCCAAAAGACCTACCTGAATTCTTCTTTAATAATTATAATAAAAAGTTTCAAAGAGAAGGGAAGAAGCAGGAGAACAGATGAAGGTAAGCACTGGAAATAACAGCTTGAGCCTGAAATTTGGGGGTAACAAATAGAGCCCTACATTTCCCTTTTTTAAAATGACAGGGAACTTAGCCTTTTAAGAAAGTAACTTTCTATGACTCAATATAGCTGCTCACTACTTACCTAACAATAAATAGAAACTGGGTAATGAAAGTTCTCTCTAGAAAAAACCCATTTAGTTTTAAAGCAAATAAACACTCCTGCCCAGTAGGAAATCCAACTCCATCATCTCATCTGCTCAGCACCATCTTGTAGGTTTCCAGGGATTCCAACCCAGCCTCCCACTCACTCCACCACCAGCAGGCCCACCCTGCCTGCAGCCACAGATGAACAGAGATATAAAAGTGATCTGATAAATCTAACTCAATAAGCCCTGAATTTTTATGAGAATTTGCAAGAATACAGCAAGGTAAATGGAGACACAGTTTTGAAGCAGGCATAGTGCCACAAGTTGGGGAGCTTGGGACTATTTGCCAAAGGGAGCAGCATTAGTGACTTGAATTATTAGAGCATGTATCCACATTCTCAATTAAGTAAAAGTGCCATAAGGAAAAAAATAAATGCACATCCCCTTCCCAAAATCCTGATAGCTGGAACATCAGAAACACAACATTAACACACTTTACTCCCATGATACCAGCCACAAAGTCTGAAAACACCCACTTGCAATCACAGTGTTCATCTCAAATAGTAAAAGACAGGAACTGCAGATGAAAAGCTTGTAAGGTGACGATGATCTTCCCCTGCTTTAATCTTTGCATCCTAGGATCCTTATACAAAGAAAGCATAAGTAACTTGGTGGTAACCAATCAGTTATTTTTCTATTGTTTTGCCTCCCTGTTCTTCATCTTATTAGGAAAGGAACTTGGAAGTCACCAATCTTCTTTTTGCTCTGTTTCTGGTTTTAGTTTTTTTCAGCCTTCTCTGTATATGAAAAGCACCTCTTTTGTGCAACCATCAGAATATTCTATTTCATGGAACAAAGACCTGAATGATTTTAGAATCAAGCAATAGAGCCAAGTGGAATTTTTAAACTAAATTGTTAATTCTTTCCTTTGATGCAGCTAACTGTATGATAATATATTTTTATAAAAACTCTCAGAATTTTAGGAAAAAATAAAGCACATAAATGTACATGTACATATGGTAGTAGAAAAGGAAGAATGTGTATACTGTTTAACTCATTCTTCAGAGGATGGTTGTTGCAGAAACACTCATGATGGATTATTTCCTTTCACGTCAGCCTTTTAAAGGGTACTGCATGGGCTGCTGGTTGTTTTGATCAGGAGAAGATCCACTTGTTAATCTGTGCCTCCTTCCCTCAATCTTGGTTTTTATAAATTATTTAAAAAGTAGATTCATTATTATAAAAAAAGTAGATTCATTATTTTTAGTCTGACTATATTTTAGAATACCAGAGATTTTTTCCATTCAAAGTTATACTGAACGAGCTCCACTTCAACTGCTTCTACCTAGAGTAGAGTCAGCCTGGTAGAACAGTCTTGTGTGGGGGCTAGGAAACTTAGCTACATGAAAACTTACGCCTCCTTGTGTGAGAAGGCCTGCCACAGGCTACAACGCACAGGGGAGGCTAGGATACGACAGGTCATTCCAGGATGGAAGAAATCATTTACAGCAGAACACTTCTCTGGGAGAGTTCTTGGGTGCTGTTTAGGAGGAATACTCCAACACATTATTCATTCCTCAATCCTTGACAGTAAGTCTAAAAGAATAATAGCATCTAAATTGATAAACTGTTCTCTAAAGAAACCCTAGATTTTCTCAGCATTCTTTCTCTTTCAGACTAGGATGTAGATCCAGACTCCCTGCTGGGGAGGTTAGAAACACTCAACCTTACCTCGCAAATAACTGTGGAACATGTGGAATCAAATGATTAATCAGTTCTAGGTACTCACTTTTCTTGCCTATGAAAAAGTGACTTTGAAGCTCAGGTTCTCTTGAGCCATTGCTTTCTGTTCATTCAGCTAGATACTGACAGCCAGAAAAGCATGCCCCCAGAGTAAAACAATGCTACTAACTACGTTTTGTGAGCCACATAAATTTTCAGGCCAGATTTTTGAACAGAGATGCATTTAACAGAAAAGGACTAAGGATGCCATCCTGGGCCCTGCAGACATTTTGCTTCTGGTGTTCAGGTCTGCATGGCAGAGAATATGCAGACTTTGTGGAATGCATTCCATGAGATGAGCAGTCCTCAAGGTGGAGAATAACATTAGTCCTCAACAGTGCTATGTTTTGCAATAGGAATTAATTAAGCAGTAAACCGTGACAGGACATGCATCATGGTATCATAATCACAAGCCTCAGCTGCATTACAAGGCAAAAGGCCAAAGACTGAGAGCTTTCTATCAGCCTGGGAATGCAATTAGGGTGAAATGCTGTGTGCCCTGGAGTGCCTTTATACCAGGTTAAAAATTCATAGATACTACTCTCTCCCCTTAGAATACTAAAATAATCCACTTGGATGGAATTCGCAAGTAAGCCACCTTCCCTCACAGTTCTTTCAAAGGTCAAAATAAAGGACAATATTAAATTGCTAATGGTAATGAATGCTAATGATATCCCAAGGTAAGACCCTGCTCTGGGTTCTGCTCTCCATAACTCACTGGCTCTGCTTTTGTTGTGAAGGTGTCCCAACTTGCCAAACATTTGTCAAACCCTCCTGTGATGCTCACAATTTAGGCTCAGCTTGGGCATTAATGCTTTACTGGGCAACTGTTCCCCTGTGGTTCAGAGCTGGTGTTTGGGAAGTGGTAGGAAGATCAGCTAATAGATCTATCCTCGGTCTTCAGTTAGCCCAGAATAACTGGTGAATGGGAGGCAGAACAACTTTTGTTTCTTTAAAAGAAAGCTGAAGAAAACTGTGGTTGTTCCTTTGTATCTGCAGATTCTGCATCCTTGGATTTAACCAACTGCTGCTTGAAGGTAATTATGAAACACTGGGTTGGACTAAATATGTACAGGTTTTTGCCTTGTCATTATTTGTGTCAGCCAGGCACACTAAACACTAAAATCTAACAATGATCTACAAAGATCTACATGGCATTAGGTAATATAAGTAACCTAAAGACTAAAAAATGGAAGGTGAGCACAGGTTACATGCAAAAATACTAAGGAGGCTAAGCATCGTGGAATTCGGTATCTGTAAGGGGCCCAGCATCCGGCTCTGTGGATGCCAAGAGCTCACCCACTGCAGCAAAACAGGAGCTCTGACTGAGGTAAAGTTCCTCAAATCCTGCTCCCACACCTGTGTCTCTTGAAAGGAAATGTGAGCCATGCAATTTATGCACAATTATGAATCACAGGTCTGTAGTCAAAGTCTTTTGTTCAAAACTACAACTCTAGAATGTTTAAAATCTTATCAGCCCAAACTAGAAACCTGCTATGTTTGAGAGTATATATTTACAGATCTGAGTAAAAATGTACATAGAATGTAAATGTGACCATCAACCATTAAACATTAAAGAATGATTCACACAGCTGGGCTAGATTAAGTACTAATTTTAAGCCACTTGAAAGTAATAAAAAAAATTCAAGAAGTGAAACTTTCTTCAAAGCTGCTCTGGAATTTGGAACATACAGCCATCTTGGGAGTTAGTGAAAAGCTGTTTTATCAATAGCCACTGTTAATGCAATAAAAGCATGTACTGTAACTGTACAAAAATTAAAAGCCACCCTTATCTTCTCACTTTATACTAATAGAAGTTTTCTCACTCTATAAGCATTCCACAGTTGAGTTCATAATAATAGAATGTACATTGTACAAGATAAGAGAAATGAAGAAAATATTTATTTTCCTTAGAATAGCATTGGCAAAAGGTTACTTAATTGATCACTAACGTATCTAGCACTTGACTCAAATTCTTATCACTGCTTTCTCATGAAACCAGAAGCTTGGTCCCAAAGGTTTCTGCTTTCCTACTGTCCCTTCCCTCGGCCTGCATTGCAGTATCAGCTGGCTGAGGGATTACCAGTTCTAGTATCACCTCCAAGAGTGCTCAGTTTTCATTATTGGTGGCACTGGGGGAGGCAGATAATCACCACATTGATCCAGAGCATTATTACTGGGTGGCCTCAGAAATGAGAATCCTCCCCAATATTTCTGCAGGTGCCATAAGCCCCATTCTGATCATACAGGATTGCGTGACCTCCAAGTGCTACTATGACACCCAAGGACAGACTAGACCTAGAGGTTTCTGAGACAAGTTTGCTAAAAGGACTGCTCACCTGCTGCAGAATGTGTCTTTCCCGTAGCGTCATTAACCTTCTGTGAAGCTCTACCAGCTCATCTAGGTATGCCTGAAAGACAAGAGTACCCACAAAAAAACAAGCCCTGTAAGAATCAGTTAAAAAAAAATAAGCACATATAAGCAGTAGCTGGAGGGTCCTGGCTCTTCCTCTGCAACTTGGTTGCATGCACTCAGTGCTGAGATGCTGCTACCATCATTCCCTTGACTGCATCTTTTTCTTTAGAAAGCTAGCTTCAGAATGGGGATGGGAGGGGAATTCCTGTACCCAGTTGCTCTTAACAAAATTTGCATAAATGACTCACCTTTCCACAACAAGGCCTCTTCCAGGTGTAGGTGGGGGAGGGGGGGAATTTCAGTGCTATAGTGTGTTTAATTTTTCAATTCTTTGATCTCAGACAGTTTTTGATTAAGAAAAAAGACTAAGTTTAAACATGGAAGTATCACTGCATATCACCAATTACGTATGTCTAACTCTTAAAAGGGGGCACACTTCCTGGTCATACTAAGCATTGCTAGTAAACAATGCTAGCAAGTGACTAAAAAAATGAATACGATATGAAAAACAAAACTTAACTATCCAAATTAGTATCTGGTCTGTGGAGAGCTCCTGAAAGGGCACAGAGGGCACTGCTCTTTCCATATGCTCAGACTCGTGTCTTTGTTAGAATAACTGCATGGGTACCCTTAGAACTATGCTCAATTCGGACAAGGGAAAGATTTGCTAAATTTTAGAGAGTTTTGCCCTGCCTCTGCAAAGCACAGTAGGGCTCTGCCCACACTGGATGATTTCAATCCCACCAGGTCTTGCAGTCAGATTTCAAGTGCATGAGGCACATCTTGGGAAAGCATACCACACCAGGCTCCAGTGCAGGTTTTGTGCACTTCCATCCGTCATTCCTTAACTGGTTACATCTACCACAATCTTAGCTCCCAACTTAGTGTCCCTTAAATCCCTTGGCAACGAAGGCACCATGGCAAATGTTAACATAAGGCCAACCTTAATACTGAAGCAAGATGAGGAAGATAAACTATAAATCACAAGAATGAAGTATTCATCACTTAGGAATCATGGGCATTTTTGATAAAGCAAATGGAAGGCAAGCCATCAAGGGTGACCCAGACATACACAAAAAAAATGAAGAAGCCCTGTCACTGCTGCAGCATGAGCAGCAATGGCCTGGAAACTTACCTTGTCGCATTCACCATTCTTTATTTGCTTATCTGATTTGCTTTGCTTTATTGGACTTTTCACTTCAAGAATCTAGGGATCAAAGAGAACACTGCGTTAAATTTTATTTCAAGCACCTGGTAGTTACCACCCACCTAAACAAAGGCATTCACTGAATGAAACGTTGGACAATAACAGTGTTTTCCAAGTAGTATTTCTCCTCTACACATTTTTCTTCTAATCTTACTTTCTGTTGGAAAATAAATTACTTGTATCTGAAATGCTGAGTCAAAGTGAACCACTTTAAAAACAGTTGATAATAAGGAAATTGGTCTAAGCTTCCAAGGCTGCTTCTCTCTTGTGACAACACTCACACATATGTACAGCAGCTGAGTTATTCTGAGATTACAGTCCCTTCTGGCAAGATTTTTTTTCCTTTTCATTCTGCTGGTTCAGCATGACTTCAGTGCTAAGCAGGCTAGGGAAGATAAAAACAAACCCTCAAATGCCCTTTGTAGTACCTGACTTTGAGATTTTATAGTCACTCATATCCACTAAACCAATGCAACTTTGTAATTGAAAGTGGCAATCAGTTACACTGAGAGTTCTGCCACAGTCTCTTCAACCTGGGCTCCTCCAACTCCAGAAATACAGAGGCAAGACTATAGCCTGTATTTTGAGAAATTAGGGGATTATGCATGGTAAGATGCCATTTTATCTGGCTCAAATGCAGTTTAAGTTATAAACCGTTCTGCATAGTATAGAAGCTTTGATAGCTATGATTCTAATTAATAAAAAGGAGAAAAATATTTAATAAATACAGCTGATTTATTGGAAAGGATCTTTGGAAAGGATCTTCAAAATTAAGGATTCTGAGAGAAACACTTAAAAATGGCCCTCACTGTAAAAGGTTTAAAAGTAGGAAATTATTAATGATGAGTCTTTACAAGTCTGCATAAACATAAAAAGCAAGACAATTTGTCTTTCCCACTAAAACTTCATTACTACATTGCAAACAGAGATTGATATTAAAGAGGAAGGTGCCATGCAAAGGATTTACTGGAAGGAGTCATAGTCCTACAACTGCTGTTTAGCACTCCCAGCTCTAACCTAGGGACAGCTCTGTTCATAGTATTTGCTCCATAAGGTACAGATTTTAAGAATGAAACTACTTTCAATTTGCAATGGCAAGGGCATAGCATTGGGCCTAAGTCTAAGTTCTGGTCATATCCCTATTTAATGTTTTGGGGTCTTAAAAGATGAAATGAGAGAACTGAACTCAGATTCTAAATTCAGCTTCAAATTTTTATGCTATCTATTAACATACATTTTACTTACTGAGAATAGGACCATGAAATTCTGGAAAAGAGCAAATATTTCTAAGCTGAGAATAATGCATGAGAAAGAAGTGTGTTTCTAATATTCTTTCCTGAGATTCACACTTATTTCTTCATTTTAACAGTAAGATTACCAAATACCTGATTTGACTACAATACTTTGAGCAACACAAATAAATCACTGAATAGCAGAGACAAGGCAATCATTTTTAATCATATGAAGGAAACCAAACACTCCACTACATCCAGAATTTCCTCCTCTCTACTGCCAAGGAGGCGTCCAGGGGAAAATCAGCGTTCAGAGAAACCTAGGAGTAAGGAGGTCAGTAGATGGCGCTCCTTGCCAACTCAGACACTGGGCTGAGTGATGCAGAAGCTTCCGGCAAGAGGAAAAATACAGTGCCTGCCTGCATGCCTTGTGCACTGGAGAACTAAATTTTGTTCCCATTGCAATGCATGTTTTCTCATGTTCCCAGTCCCTAGCCCTTGCACTCTGGGCAAAAAAGTGACTTAGGTCACTATATTTGCAATGAAATTTTACCATGTTTGAAGTCCACCTTCTCTTCAAAGCAGAATACAGAACATTGGGGAACTCTACTCCCACCCCACACATTCCCTAAGTGCTACAGCGCAGAAGACCAAAATACATTGAAATCCTAGTTTCTTTCTTCTGAGGCTGCAACGGCAGGAACAAAAGCCCCGGGTGTCAGTGACCGACCTCGAGTTACTCAGTGGCGGCCCAGAGCGGGCTCAGTTAAGCTTCCTTCTTTGATCTCTCCCTGCTCCAAAATAAACAGCTTGTCAAAACCTCACTCAGAGAGCTGAGCCATGTTAAAGACAATTGTTTTATTTATGATCATTTCTTATCTTTAGGAAAACGACCCCAGAATATAAAAGTACAACACCTTGTCTTCCATAGGTTTATTTCAAACCAGTTTAACTGGATAGACTCTTTAATTTCATTCAACAAGACTGGCAGGCTGATAGGTGATTTATGATATTCTGAGTATTAACTCAGGCTCAATAGATTACTTCCTTCCTTTAAGTTCTCTTACTTCTTCACCCTCCCTGCTACATACTCGTGGCTTAAAATGACCCAGTATTTTGTTCTTATTTAAAAATTCATGGGTCAGAGATACAGCTCAGTAGCATAGCGCGCCCCTGGCAAATGCAAGGTCCTGATTTTGATTCTGGATACCGAAAAAGGGGAAAAAAAAAAATCACACGAGGGAGGTTTGGAATGAAAAAAGTCATCTCTTATTAAAATGGTACAATATTCTTTATTCCCTATTAAGCTATACTGAGGGGAACACAGTCACCCAGACTGCTGAGATAATTATAATTAGTAGTGTTTCTGTCCTTAATCTGAGGATATGGCTTGAGAATCAAAATTTCAAGATTATATTTCTCCCTATCCCTTTGTGAGGAATGACAACTCAATTATTCAGCAGATGGATTCTCCACTGGTGGATTTTTCATGTTAATGATCATTGGTAGCTTCTAATAATACTCAGGTTAATTACTTGGCTTGTTGACATGTAGCTCTCTGTTTACTTTATTTCAATACAGTTAGAACATATTTGGCTCAATTAGCACTTTTCCTTTTCCTTAGTCCTTGGAAGATTTGAGAAAAGGCAACAGAGAATTCAGCTGTGTCTCATACGTTACAGAAACTGAAGAGATCATCATCAACTGCAGGAAGAGAACTGTCAAACGGCATGGGGCAGCGAATCTCAGAGGTTTCCCGCTTTGGAATTACACCTCCCTGTATGATTCCATCTGTTTTGTTTGATGTGAAATTTCAGACACCCCTTCCACCATTCCATGCTCTCTCACACATCCAAGCATAAGATAAAGACGAATTCCAGAGTGAAATTTAAGTGATCTTTAGGTTTCTAAGAAATTTTTCTATCTTAATCAGCACAGAGAACAACAATAAAAAATACTAGTAATTGTTTTTAAAGTCTCTGAATAGCACCATACCTAACTGAATGAAGATGACTTGAGGGTTTAATAAATCCATATTGAACAAAGGTTTTAAAACCTTTTCTTGTTTGTTTGGCTGCACTACCTAAAGCCGAGGAAGTAAGCATTCCTATGCTACAGAAACTTCCTACACCAAACTAGCTGAAAGTGAAAAAGCATAGGACTCTTATTATGCTTCTAGGTGCATGGAGAAAGTGACATATAAGTGAGTTGTACTGGAAGTGATGATTCACATGTATAAGCTATGTTGTCAAATAGATAAGCCCAAGAAAAAGAGGTATGCTATTGAAACAGATACAGTCATCTCTATCCTCTCTAGATGCACAATACTGTTTTGGGCCTTGTGTTGCTATGCAGATTTCTAAAAAAGAGTTGACAAGGAATCGAAACCTTTTCCCTAAAGCCAGGGACAACTCAAGATTGCCTGTGCAGAAAGGGTTTGTGGGGTCAAGATAGGAACTTTTTGGAGGGGCACTTTCTCAGCAAGCCCTATCTTCAGGGATTGGGGAGATGCTGAAAGAAACTGATGAGGACACACAAGCCAATGTCCTTATTTCTGGCACTGTTGCTGCACATATCCTAATTTTGATAGATCACCACCTGGAGGCAGAAATGAGGCCTAAATGAGTCTTAAATGAATGTAAAATATAGTCACGGTCCACATTATATGGTGTGGTCAGGTCTTACTGAAGCACAAGTTTACAGAAGAATCCAAACTTATTTAGTCATCCTAGTGTTTTCAACTGATTGGCCACAATGTTTATGCTCCTCCACTTTTCACTTTGCTTGATTTTACTTTTGAAATGTTAAAGACTGTGGTGGAAGACACCCACTGCAGAGGAGAGACATGGCTAGGTCTGAGATGGGGAGGACCAGGTTAGCAGAGCCAGGATGCTGGGCTTCCAGTCCTCTCTAAGGCAAATCACAGGCCACCTGAACCTGGCCAGGTAAGGAGCACTACCATCCCACTTAACAAAGGAGGACTGAAGTCCAAGGCAAACTTTATAAACGAGGAATCTTAAATATTAAGAGAGCTTTGCTTATGTTGTATATAAAATGTAAAATGGAAGTCTTCAGTTACAAAATAGACTTTCCAACTAATACAAGAGATTATATTCAAGGGCAAGATTATTTAAAATTGTAGGACACTTATGAGAACAGAATAATTTTAGGAAAACGTCATTCTTTAATTTTTAATATTTATATAGTAATTGAATTAAGCAATTGCTATAGAAGTCATAGAAAGTCTGTCTAAATAAAAAGAATACGTTACAGTAATGAGTGTCAACTTAATGCACAATGAGACCTTTACAATAATAATGATATTTGGAAACAGTTTATGTTACTGAGTAATAAAAATATCTCAATTACTCATCATAGCCTTCGAAGTTCTCTTAGACCTTATCCACGCAACTATATTCTCAATTGACTGTCAAATTAATAAGCTTTCATGTAGCTCAGTTTATAACAATGATAGCACTATATTCTCGGCATTTTATTAATTATTCCTTATAAACCAACGTGATGATCCTTTTTTTCCTGGATGAAAACACAGACACAGCACTGTAATAAACATCTACCGTTATCTAAGTGCCAAGCAGGTTTGTGTACTACTTCATGATCTTTACATATATTATCCGTTATCTTTCTAATCACCCAAAAGGTAGGCATGTTACATGGAAATGAAGAAACTGGAGGTCAGAAAAATTAATTTCCACCTGATAAATCACCAGTAGTAAAGCAAAGAACTGGACTTTTACTAGCCCCAAATATTATATTCTTTCTAATGAAGTTACCTACTTATTGCTCAGGATAAAATACATAAAACTCAATAGTGCATGGGCAACACTTTTTGCCACCATCCTTTTTTGCACCTACTTAACCTGTCCAGTGGAATACATCATCTTCTCACGACAACAAAACTTCTTTTATCTTGTGTTTATCCCTAAGGTTGTGATCTCCCATTTATTTGACATCAAGAGGAGTTTGTTTAATGTTGAGATACAAATCTGTATGCAGTGATTCCTCTTATATGAGAAATCCAAAATATAAAGAACAAAATAAAAAGTAGATAACAGCAAATAGAGAGACCTTTTGCAAAAGGGGAGAGGATCAAGAGATGGAGAAAGGGACGAAGGGGAAGGAAAGGAGTGAAAAAGAATTAAGATGTGTTATGCACATGTAGCAACTCCCCAAGAGGAAAGTAATCATTATGCACTGCAAACATGTACTAATAAAAAAAATTAAAACTGAAAAAATATGATAAAAGAGGAAAGAAAAAGAGACATTTGTATGCAGTGTAAAATGATTACTTCTAGCTCTGCAGTCTTGAAAAACGCAAACACCACAATTTACCTGGTTGTTGTTGGTTTTTAATAATGGTGGTGGAGGTTCATGATGTAGGGGTGAAGAAGCAGAACTGCTTTCACTATCACTGCCATCACTCAAGCTAACTCTGAAAAAAAGTAAAGTCACACACATCACTACAAACAGGCAAGGAATTCAAACACTAACTACTGTGTCCACAACCACCAACACGTATTAGCACTTACTTTGTGTCTGGAGCCATATTAAGTGGTTCCCCTGCTATTTCTCTTTTAATAATCTGCTATTTCACAGGTGAGTAAACTAAGATGTAAAGAGACTGGATCACAGAAGTGAAAATCGTGGCTCTAGCATTCACACCCAAGCAAGGTGGCCCAAATCAACTGCTCAGCTACTGCACTGATGTGTGTGAAGCCTGATATGCCAGAGCCACCAATCATTTCTATAACATCTTTCAAGGCTGACCACTGATATAGCAATTAGTAGGAAATAAACTCCAATGACACAAAGAAACAGTGTGTTTGAGATCACTGCTTCAGAAAGGAAAATATCTTTCAACAACTAAAAACAATAAAAATATCACCACCTCCTCTATTTTTCTTTTCAGAATAAAAAGGAATTTTCTTCCAGAGAGCAGAGTTCTTTATTCTTCACTACTGAATGTATGCCCTCCTTTAGAAGAGTCCTTCAGCGTTTGCTCCCACTCTCTGGTTATACAGTAACCAAATATAATATTCCCAGAGACAGAAAACAGTTTAGAAATCAGGATATATTTTCTTTCACTCTGAATAGGCAATCACATTCTGGCTCTCTTACATACTCAGATAAACAAGGTACAAGATAGAAAACGAAAAAGATACACTGGGACATTCTTTTAGCACAAACTTTTGGAACTTGTTTTTCTTAACAAAATTACATTAATGAAGTCTTCAGTTGAAGCACTGCTTTAAAATGCTTCTCAACTGAAGTGGAAGGCTGAGTATTTAAACTGATTAAACAGCTGAGATTTCACAAGTGCAATGGAGATCAAATGCTACACTGGCAATGCCGTGCTAACAACACATTAAGCCGGGAAAGTGTCCCCGTCAATGTATCTACATCAGTCAACTCATTAACATGTAAGATCTGACCCTTCCTGACTGCAGATGGGACAGAAAGTGGCGGCGGCCGCTAATCACAGAACACCCAGATCTGAACAACAATTTGGGAGACTAAGTCATGCATGTTTTGAGCAGCAAAACTAGAAAGCAGCCAATGGTCAAGACTTTATTGGGCTAAGTATGTTCTTTAATTCCAGGTTTCAGTCCCATTTTTAGTGTCCCCCCCGCCCCAACTAGCTTCTTCCTTGTCAGAAGATATATTTTTAGAGAGAAGTGTTCAAGGCCAATACCGTAAGGGTCCTGTGAAAGGAATACAGACAAGTGAGTTTGGGACAAAGTGGAGATAGAAGCGCTGAATATAGCCACAGGTGCAGTCACTGAGACATATGACAGAGTGTGTACCATTGAGAGGCTCTTCTCAAACGACATTAAGGAACTGCCAATTAGGAAGCAGTGTCTGTCAGGCTTAGCTGAAGAATGCGTTCTTTCTAGGAATTTCAGGGCCATCTAAACAGTAATGGATAATGGGGGAAAGACTTAATGCAATATATTACAAATGTAATTGGATTTTAAGTTCAAGTAGATTCATATTTTTTTCTACTCAAAACACATTAAAATGAGCATGCCTATTTGTTTTCCTCATGATAAAGAAATGAAATCCTCAAGGCAATTTCAAGTTGACTATTAATTATAAGTGACATGAATTACCATCTTATAATGTGGAATTATGCCTCACAGCATTAAAGCTACTTAAGGAACCTAATTGTCAGCACACTTAAAAGGAATTTATTTTCTGGAAAACACACACAGGTGATCCTAATTTTAATTAGGTCACACACATAATTCACCGGAGCTAATTATGTATTCTAACCATAAACAGCAAACACATTTCTTCACATTCTGAAACTACCTCCCATCAGCAGATCTGCACAAATGAAAACAGACTATTTTGGCCATCAGTCCTACTACCTTCAAACCACAAGAACTTCTACAGTGACTTTTTCCTCTAATGTCTTAGAAGATTCTTTCTGAGAAAAGGGAAAAATAGTTCCCTGTGAAATTGTAAGCTCACTAAGTGCCCTGGTTTTAAATAAATACAAAAATCTACTACCGTTATTACTGGTATCTCACATTTACTGTAACTGAAAAGGTCTAACTCCTTCCCAGAGAACCTCTCTCCTTCCAATGCACTCACCTGCGGCTTCGGCTGCCTCCTCTATTTACAGGTCTTTCCATTTCTGAGTCATTGTCATTATCCTCTGCCTCATCCGATTCCTCCTCATTGTCATCAGAATGCAGATCTTTCATTATAGACCTTAAGGGACCTGATCAATGACAGTGAACCACAGGCAATCAAACACACTATTTCAAACACACTTCACCATGTTCGACATGGGAATGCTTGCTGTACTGAATACTTGTTAAAAAATAAGCGTTATCCTCTACTTGCAACAAAAATCGGTACAAAAATTTGTGTTTTTGAAATGCATCCTATACCTAAACACTCATTAAAGAAGCTATTACACAGGATTTTTCTATGTATTTTTCTTCTCTAAGAAAAACTATATGTGAAAAGAAACAAAGTTTGACTAGTAAGTTGGATGTTTTGTTAAGTTAATCCATGTATTGAAAGCTGAGATTAATAAATCACTGTGGTAGTAACTTGTTCATGGCAGTGCAGCCTTTGTGTGGTAGTTTTTGATCTATTAAGGTTTAGCTGTTCCTTTTATTTCAAGGGCAATTTCAGGTCAAGCAAGCATTTCAGTCAAGTTCAGATTATAAAGAATTTCAATTCTATGGTATAATGTTCTATTTCTGATCATATTGATCTTGGACAGAGGTCTTGTCACAACAATTCTATTTAGCCAATCTTCATTTTATTTTTTAAGAAATTTGTGGCAAAATCAAGTGCACAGAAAATCCAAAAGAATACTCAGTATTAGTTGGAAAAATTTCACCCATAACTAAGTTCAATTTAGGATAAGGCAGAACTGAACACAGGCACACTCATTTATTTATGCAGCTTTTTTTCCATTTTACTACTCAAATGTGATGAAAGCAACCTTAAGAGAAGAAATTATAAATAAAATGGATTAAGAGAGGCACTTTCATTCTGGGTTAGGCATTACCTAAAGTCTAATCTATGGTAGGAATATCTGAGCTCTCACAAACTCAGTGCTGAAATGTGTGCCTACTTCTTGCAATCTCCACTTGGCAAATTACAAATTTCTCTGGTTTTGTAGTGGGCTTATATCTTTAGCAGTCAGTGGAACAAGGTATGTGAATAGCCAAAACTGTCACTGTATTTTATTTATTTTTTGGAAACTTAGCCTTAGTCCAAACACACACAATGATTTAAACATTCAAAGACATTAAGAATTCAGTTGTAGTCAATAAAGGTAAGGATCAAAATGATCTTAAACAAACTATTTTTGACACGGTATCTTTTTTATGTAAAAATTAGAAAAAGCCCATGGTTAAAGTTTAAAGACATACGTCAAAAATAACATTAGTTACATGTGCCGGTTTAATTTTCCTTATTATGAATTTAGATTAACACTTGATCATGAATTGAAGAAAATACATTTAATAAAATACATATTTTAAGGAATTATATTTTATCAAATTAACATTTGCTTTTTTAAAAAAAAAAACAAAAAATGAAAGCTATTTAAAGAGGAAAAGTGACAACCTATTTCTCTTCATCAAAACCTCCAAAGTCCAGCTTTAACTATTGTATTTCCTCTGGGAACTCCCTGGAATGGGCTGTGTCTATAATCCTTTTGTAAAATGGGAATCTGAGGGAAGGCACTGGAAAGGGGGGAATTTCAAGAGCCCAGCCTTGTAGATGAGAACAATACTCAAGTGCATTCCTTGGGGAAATAAATACAACTGCATAAAAGCCAAGTTATCATTCAAATAATAACACAGGAGAAGATAGGCCATAAATCAATTCATTAAGATGTTTTATGAGAAAAATGTCTCCTAGTTTGCCTGAGAGCTTTTGATACCTTGTTGCCTGGTCTGGGACGGTGTGAAGCTGGAGCTGGAGCTGGAACTGGAACTGGCAGGACTGGGTTGCTCAGACTTTAGAGAAGAAGAGAAAGGCATCATCAATAAATTTATGGGACACTACACATCTAAAATCGAAAACAATATTGTTGCTCAATGCAGACTCAGCAAAAGCACATTGACACTGCAAGAAAAATGACTATTTATTTCATTATATCAAAAACTATCACAGGAGACTCATGGTGTCCTTTTTGTTTTGATCTCCTTATCATTACTAGATATAAAAACAAGCATAAAAACTTGAAGATGAAGAGATAAACACCTAGGTGTTATTTGAGATTAGGACTTGGCTTTGATTTCATTCTTGTTTACTGCTATATAGATCGCTTTCTAAAACATATCTTAATCACTTTTTCTTCAATGTCTGATTGACTCAACTGGTTAAAACACAGTGGTACTATGGTTAAGGTCATCAGTTCAATCACATTATGAGCTAGTTGATTTTACTCTGGTCCAAGGCCATGACCCAACCCTAACCCTGCACACAGTTCACAAAGGAAGCCAATATTCCTGAGAATCAGCCAAGTTCCACAAATGAGTCAGGCAAAAATGTTGCCATTCTGTAAACACACACACACACACACACACACACACACTGAATTCCATATTGACTGAACGGCAACGGAAAAGTATCATTCACACACTTCAATCTCTTACTCTCAATGCATTCACCTCATCCTTTAACATACACAAGTTCTATAGTCATCCTCTTTGACATACTCCACTCAGCTCTCTTTTTTCTCTAAGCCAACTGAAGACATATGAGATTAGACATGATGCAACATACTGTATGTGACACACTCTTACTCCATATGCTGCCTCCACTGGGTCTTCTCTCCCAGTCAGACAGTAGAAAGACAGCATTTAAACAATCAGGGTCTGCCTGGTGCTTCTTGTTATCCATGCATACTTGGCATAATACACTGTACGAGCAGGTATTCCTTATCAGCGGCTAACAGCAGCACATAAGACCCTCTGTTCCACTGTGTGCTACTTTTTATGAGAAACTTTATGGTAAAGATAGGTTAGAGCAGATAAAAGTGTGCAACATCTTTGAGTTTTATGTATTTAAGGGCAAATTTATTTTTAAATAACAAGGTTGATACCCTTGGGTTTAAGAACAAACTATTTCTACCATTTATAATGTCTTGACTATATACTTGTGTTATTTGTAAATAGCTGAGGTCTTCCCCTGTGTAGAACATGTATTCCTTTTCATTTACTCAGTGAGTGATCAAATCAGAGCAAGAGCTAAAAGCACGAACAGAAGCTGTTAAACAAGGATGAGAATCTCAGTTTAGTTCATACTGCAGTTTCTTGCCACTTTTTCATCTCCCTTCCAAGCAATGCCCTTCCACCCTCTTCTCCCTAAGTAGCACCAAGCCCTGCCTATGTGGACACAAGGAAACACTTTCAGGCATTCCTAATAAACACTTCACGTCCTCTAGCTGGATGGGAAAACAGGTGTCAGCAATCTACCACTTACTCTGCAGGAAAAGAGCCAGACTGGTTCTCCTAATGAACAGCAGGCAGCAACAAACCATTCACCACCACAAGATTTACTTGAGAATTATAGTACAATGTCCTACTACACATTGCTGTTTGAAGCCCACAAAGAAGAGTTGGTTTACAAGCACAAATGTCTGTGTGAGGTACTCTTCATTTCTGTTGAGTGGCTCTTCCATGGATGAGCCCCAATGGTGAATTACACAACTGAAAGGGAATTCAGTTAGCATTTATGTGCAATGCCCAGCTGTAAAACAGTTCTCTGAGGGCCCAAAAAGTACTTCTTTTCCTCTCCAAGTTGCTCTTTTTAACCATGAACAGTGCCTGCAAATGGTATTATTTTGATAGCTCTGGAAACCATTTGGGAGCCAAAAATAAGGTCTTACTAGAGTGAGCAGAGAATGCTAATTCTCCATTCTGCCTGACCAGTACACGCTGCACTGGACCTAAAGGAGCCACTCTGCCAGAGCTGTTCTCTGAGAGTGATTTTTTTAATTTTAAGAAGAAGAAAAAAATGATGATACAGAATTTTAAAACATGAAAATAGAATATTAACAATGGCTACTATATTGCATATTGTTATCTTCAAAGTAGTTGCTCAGATTACAAGATATAGACATGAAAAATTATCAAACAATGAAAGCACAAACCCTTAGTAGATTAGCAGTATAATTACCTTATTTACCATATGTATATATATATAATTTTCTTCTTTCTTTTTTTCGTTTTCCCCCATCCTAGTTGTTCTTCCCTTTTGAACAGTTCCTTTCCCTTTCCCTTTCACATCTTTTATAGATTTTATATCTTACATTTTCAGTTTTTTACACTAGGGAGATTTCACTTATGAGTATGGTCTCAAACTGCATCCATTTACCTATAAAAGCCTTGAGTTTATCCTTCTTTGTAGCTAAATAGTACTCCCTTGTAAAAAAAATACATCTTTTTTATACATTCCTCTGTTGATTGGCATTTGGGCTGTTTCCAAGATTTAGCTATTACAAGTAGTGCTACTGCAAACAGGGATGCACATATACTGCTGTGGTATGATGTTTTTAATTCTTCTGGGAAAATACTCAGAAGGGAAATAGCTGGGTCAAATGGAACCTCGATTCCTAGTTTCTTTTTTTTCTTTCTCCATTAATTTTTTTTATTTTATGTTTAATTTTTTAATTAAAGAAACAAAAACAGAAAAAAGGATAGAAATGATAAAGAATTTCAAAAATAGTGGGAAATTAACATTAATTAATATAGTACATATTGTTATTTTAGAAGTAGTTGTTCAGGTTACAATATTTAGGTATGAAAAAATTATCAAAGGATCAAAGAATCAAACAATGAAAGTACAAACTATTCTTTTGGATGAAATAATAAATATTAGTAGTATGTATATATAAATATATGTATATATATGTGTGTGTGTATATATATATATACATACATACATATATATGTATATATAATCTTTTCCCTTCTTCATTCTCTCCTTTCTCCTATCTACATTAATTTTGTTTTTTGGTTTTTTTTTTTTTAATTTAAAAGAGAATAAAACAAAAGGGGGCAGTACAGAGCAGATCA
>PVJX010015921.1:0-41483 GCA_004027295.1 Dolichotis patagonum | reverse complement strand
AACAGCAAGTCGTAGTGACTTTCTGGTCACTGAGACATAATTCTCAATACTCACAAATTAAAGGATAGAATGCTTATTTTTGGCTCATGTTTCTAGTTTATACAGGCCAGCTCCAAGCCAGGAAGTACACGATGAAAGGTTCTGGGTAGAGACATGCTGTCCACTTCATGGCCAAGAAGCAGAGGGTGAATAGAGGAGCCAGGGAGATAAAACTTTTCAGGTCACACCCCCAGGAACCTACATCTTTCATCCAGACTCCATTCCCTAATGACCCCATAATCCAGTCATCTACCAAACACAAACACATGAGGTTTCGGGATCATTTTAGATCTAAACCGTAATATATAATATGTGTTACATTGCACACACATAAACACATACACTAAATAACACTCCAGGTGTCTACATATGTATGTAAACATAGAGAAAACGGTCTTTAAATAGACACATAAAAATGGATGACATTGAAAACTTCAGGGGGTTATAACTGAAATTGAATGTGATGGACATCATATATGGGACTAGTAGCCAATAAATGCAATGTAGTAAAAGGAGGAATTGGGCAGAAAAGGGTTCAAGGGACATGGTGGAAAATGGATTATGGTTTATTTTAAGTGTCTTAATTTTTTAAAGATTTACAACAAATCTACATGTGAAACTCTATTGTTTTTGTTTTGGGGGCTGTATCTCTACCATTAAGCATCATTGTAGCCTTTTTACTTTATTTTCTATTTTTGAGACAGGGTCTTGCCCAGGCTGGTTTCAAAATTGCAATACTCCTGCTTCAGCTTCCTGAGTAGCTAGGATTATCAGCATGCACCATCTTTCCTGGCAGAAGCAGTGTTTTAAAACAATAGTTTTTTCTAATATGATATAGGAAGGGCCGTGCTACCTGGAAGCCCAGAAGTCTTTACTTACCTTTTTGGCCAAGGACTCCTCTGGTCCTTGCAAATGTGGCTGAACCCTTCATATAGGTTTTCAGAACACAGTAACTGGCTTAGAGGCTTGATTACTTAGAGAAAAGGGGTTTTGTTTCTCATCTATTCTGGTTCTTGAAGCAAATATTCCATACATTAATTTCTGTACAACAGGCCTGACCTACAGTAACAGCCCTACAGGGGAGCAGAGGTATTATATTAAAAGTTAATGATATTCCTGTGTCCTAAATGAGACTAGGAATTTATCAAAATTATTGTAAAACTTACACAATGTAGCAGTGAATGGGCTGGGAAAGGTCGTTAAAGAGTGGGATCAAAGAGGAAGAAGGAATTATGAAACAGGTGGAAGATAAGGAAGAGAAGGGAAGGAAAGGGGGAAGATGAATGAGAAAAATGCAGCAATATATGCCTAATCCTGGGCTGCCTCCTGCAGTAGAGGGAACTCCTGTGGACTCTAGTCATTTTGGAATCTCCTTCAAGATTCTTCATTCTGCTCAAAATTTGCTCAGATTTGGCAAGGTAATGCTTGCTCACTGGCCTAGTTAGGTTTGCTTTAGGCTAAGAAGTGGCTTTTCGTGACTGTCTAATCAGCACTGATGGTTGATGTAGAAAATTGGTATGGTCAGGGATTAGTTCATTGTGATAGTTAATCGAGGTGTCTATTTAAATGAATTAAAAATGCCTGTTCAATTAGTGGAGCACAGTTTAGGGTAAGTGTGGATGATTGATTTGCAAGCCAGAAAATGTAGAAGGAAAATCCAGTCTGGATTTTGGTAACACCAACAAAAAGGTTTGCAGCCTAGATGAAACAAAAAGGTAATGAAGAAAGTAGTCTGCTCTCTTGCTTCTTTAGGGGAGCTCTGATCTCTTCCAGTTCACCCCCAGCTCCTTCAGGCTTCCACTGAACACCCGTCAGCTTTCTGATACAACTTGAACCAGACTCTGAAGTGAGCTCCAAGCATTCCACTTTTGAGTGGATCCTCTGGCTCTCCAGCAGAGTGCCCTTTTGCATTCTTCCACCACTGACTCAACAAGCAGCCACTGGAAACCTACTTTGTAAAGTTTTGTTTGTCTAGTGAACCCTAGTTGATACACTCATGCTGTGTAAAGAGCAAGTATTGTCTTGCTCCAGTTATTATTGTACTGAGTGGCTTCACTTGTTTGTAAGGGCTACAGATTTTTATCAGGGACAGAGGAATTTTAGACCTGACTGTTGAGAAGGTCATTCAAATTGCTAGAAATGGTATCACAGATATTGTTTTCCAGTTTTTTTCTAATGCTGAAAAGTTGGCATATAAGGGACTGACAGGCTATATCCTAGGTCAGTAGTGCCAAACCTATGGCATGTGTGCCACAGTGGGCTGTTTATATCAATTGAAAACTAAAAGGTTTACCATTATTTTTCTAGGTGGACTTGAATCTGGTCATACTTTGTCTCAGTTTGCAAGGACCAGTACTGGCTTATGTGGACCTAACTTTGTAAGTCATTTCCTCATGTTAGGGAAGTATGTATGGTTTGTACAGGTTATGGGGCAGTAAGGAGTGGAGGATAATATCAATAAATAAAAAGGAGGTATTGTCAAAACTTGCCACAAGGCATGCAGAGATCAATAATACCTACAGGGCTGCCTTATGAAGGGTTCTCTTGAGACACCTCCACTCAGAATTTGCCTCAAGACAGAGTATACATTAGTACAGGAAGTGGTAGTACGGACCAATGGTTTGCACATAACATGTATCAAGTGTTGAAGTCCATCCCGATTTGGAATATATTTGGCTAGTGGCAAGTGAACATAAGTTATAGGTCATGGAGAGCTGTACAATTTTTGGTGCAGTGGTTATAGGAGAAGATAATATCCAAAATATTTAACAACATAGTCTGAATGGGCAATGACTCATCATTATAAGTCTTGGAACACAAGGCTGTACCAGGTATTATGTCTTCCGTTGTTATATCATGAGGAAGTCCAGGGATATTTAGGGAAAATATGGGGCAGATGCAATGATGCTGGATGCAGTGGGGGAAGAATAGTAAGGAGAAGATTCAGAACTATGATTCTTTATAAGTAGATAGAGAAATATTTCAATATTTTAAAATTTGAGATGGTCATATCAGTGTGTTCTGGATAGTACTGCTCCTAGCTATAAGATTACAATACTAGGTAAGAATTGGCTAATCCTGTGAGGAACTTTGGATGGTAGCAGATGGCTTGCTCACAGCATGCAGAGAAACAAAGAGGGCAAGTGAAAAAGGGTCTTTGGAAACTAATTCCTACAAAGACTTTGATGCTCACCCTTCTTTCTGTAATTCAAACGGAAATAACTCTAAACCACACAACATATGTAAAAAAACTGTGATTTTTGTCATTATGACTACACTTTTAAAAATATCATATTTCAAATTCCTTACAAAATTACTTTGTTAGAACAGTTGCAGTGTTATGGTTAATCACAGGTTTATCTGTCCTTCAGGGTCATGCAGTACTGATTACAGGCTCTGGAAAGTGACTACACTGGGCTCATGGTAAGATGTGGACACTGGTGTGGGAGAGGGTTGCCTTTCTTTGGAAAAATGGTGGCATAAGCCCTGGTGGAAATGAGTGCTGCTGAGGTTATTCTAACAGAAGCCTATCAATTACATAGTCTCTACTCTGTCCCATGGGAAGTGGTGGTTGGTGGCAAGGAATGATCTCATGACTTGCCCGGTGGTAACACAGTAATGGTTTGGGTAAGGCCAGTATCATGTTGGAAAGTTCAGTAGGAGGTCCCTTTGAATAAGGATGTGCTCACAGAGATAAAAAGAGGCCATAAAGGCCAGGACAGAGTCAAGGCTGCACGTTAGGATATAGCTTCTCGTAAGAGCAAAGACTGTCGGTACATGGAGCACAGGCATGTGCAGGGAGAGGTGTCCTGATGTATACACTGTGGTGATGTGGAACTTGGCTTAAAAAACTGCGATTTGGGTTTATCCAATTCAGTGGTCAAGGGCTGTGAAAGGCTATAAAAGGACAGAGGAAGAGGGTCTGGGGTGGATTAGGGCTTCCTGTGTGGTATGGTACATTCTGAAGGGCCCTCATGGAATGAGAGCTACCCTACTGGAGGAAGCCTGGTATGAAAGTATCAGTCTTGGCAAGATCCTGCTTGATGATACTCAGTGATGTCAAAAGGTCCTGGTCCTGGAATGAATCTTTGAGTAATTATGGCGTGTAAGGAACTAGTACTCTAGAAAGATTGTACATTGTTGACTGTTATTGCCTACCCAAATTGGTCATTCAGTGTCTGTACAAAGAAAGAAACAAGGTGACAGTTCTGAATCTATTCCTAAAATCATAGACTTCTTAGTGAACTGTCCCTCAGACAAAGGACTTCTGTCTAGAACTTATAAAGAATTAAAAAATCAGACCCTTGAAATTCAAAGACTCAATCCAAAAATGGGCATCTGAAATGAATACACAGTTCTCAGATGAATTAATATGAGTGGCAAATAAATATATGAAAAAATGTTCAGCATCATTAGTCATTAGAGAAATGCAAATTAAAACCATACTGAGAGTCCAACTCACTCCAGAAAGAATAGCCACGATAAAAAAAAAAAAACCTACCAACAACAAATGCTGGCGAGCCTGTGGGGAAAAAGGAACTCTTCTGCATTTTTGGTGGTAGTATAGACTGGTGCAACCACTGTGAAGGTCAGTCTGGAGATTCCTCAAAATTCTGGGTTTGGAAGTGTCATTTGACCCAGCTATTCCGCTTCTAGGCATATTTCCAGGAGAACTGAAAACATCATACCACAGTGATATATGTGCACCCATGTTTATAGCAGTACAATTTGTAATAGCCAGATCCTGGAAACAACCTAAGTGCCCATCAACTGAGGAGTGGATAAAAAAGTTGTGGCATTTTTATACAATGGAGTACTACTCAGCTATAAAGAATGATCATATTAAGATATTTATAAATAAATGGATGCAACTTGAGACCATACTCATAAGAGAAATAAACCAAACTCACATGTGTAAATACCGTATAATCTCCCTAGTATGACAAATGATAAGAGTACATAAGATTTTATGGTAATCATGATTCTCCATTACATAGCTTTGAAGCCTTTTAATGTTTTCATTCATCAGTTGGAATGGTTTTATTCTGTCTTGTTTGACTTTATTATGTGTGATGGTATAAACAGCTGTATTGAAAAAAACAAAACATTATGGCAATCATTGCTGATTTAATATCATCTTGCTTTGAAGACCTACCATGCTTTTATTCTTCTATTGCCATCAGTTCTATCATGTTGTGTGTTATCAGGATTTTAATATATGTGATAGCATAAACAAATTTTTATGGAAAATCAGATATTATAGTAGCCATTGATCATTTTCTGTTATTTGGTTCAGAATACCCTGTAATTCTTTCATTACTTTGAATGGTTTTATACTATTTTGTTATGTTTGATATTATTGTATTTGAAGCCATGCTCAACTATTGCAAAGAAAGAAACATTATGGTAGCTACTATTAATATCCAGTTGTCTTGTTATAAAGTGCTGTGTTGCTTATGTTGTTTTGTTCTGATCTGCTTTTCTCTGTCCTCTTTTGTTTTATTCTCTTTAAAATAAAAAAAATAAAAAAAAATCATAGACTTACTTAGACTTCAACCCTCCCACCTGCAATGGCAGATACTAGGAGTTTGCTAACAAAAAGCATCGGGATCCTCCAGCTTTGGGTACTGTTTTGGCACTAACTGTGTCATTCAGTCCTGCACCAATGATAAAACTCATTCCTCAATAGTTGTTGAACTTTATTAGTTAGGTTTCCTGCCACTTGGACAAAATGCCTGATACCCACAATTTGACGGACAGGCTTGATTTGGCTCCTTTTTTTTTTTGCTGTGTTGGGGGCATTCAGCGCACTTGTAGGTTTCCCCAATGCCGAAGCAGCATTGTGGGAGGTGCAGTTAATGGAAGCTGCTGGCTTCACGACCATGGAAGCACAGCATGAAGAGAGGAGCCAGGGAGGGAGATGCACTCTCCAAAGGCACATGCTCCCAGTAACACACTTCCTCCAACCAGTCACTAGATCTTAACAGCACATTTGGCTATGAACTCATCAATGGATCAATCCACTGATGAGTACAATGCCTCCGTGACCCAAGCATATGAGATTTTGGGGGAACATTCTAGATCTAAACCATAAGCACAACTTACCTCATCAGTACCTAGAGATTACACTGCTCTGTATTTTAACCTTAGAGTTCCATTCTGGATGAAAATATATTTAAATTCCATGCCTCAGATATCCTTCATCTTAGTTATACAAGGGGTTTGTCATATATTTCAGAATAATATATGTTAATATAATGTAATTGTGCATATGAGATACCTGTGAGGAAATATGCATATATATATATATATATATATATATATATATATTTTAAACTTTCCACAGTCAAAGCCACCTCTGTCCATAGCTTAATAACAAATATAGTATGATGCCTGTAATCCCAGCAATCTCAGAGGCTGAGGCAGGAACATCACAAGTTCAAGTCCAGCCAGGGCAAGTTGGCAACTTAGTAAGACATGTCTCAAAATTTAAAACTAGACTAGACTAGACTAGACTAGACTAGACTAGACAGGACTGGAGATGACTTTCAGCGCAATAGCCATTGATTAAATTACCAGCACTGCAAAAATAAACAAACTAACAACAAACAAAAACAAAAAACACAGTACACAATATACCATTATATATTTACCTTTTGTACTTTTCTGACATGGATAAAAGGGTGTGAGAATGTCAGATTCCTTTTTTCATAAAAGAAGTAAAAACTTTTACAAAATCTTCCATTTCACCATCTTGAAAACTTCATAAAATCATGATTTATATTCCTATAATCCCAGCACTTGGGAGGCTGAGGCAGGCAAATCGTTGCAAATTCGAGACCAGCCTGGGCTACAAAGTGAGCCCAAGGCCAGCCTGAACTGCATAGCGAGACCCTGTCTCAAAAAGACAAAAAAAGAAAAAGAAAAAAAATCATGATATATAAAACAGTGAAAAGAATTAGTGCAATTCTTATGGCACACTGGTAACAGACTTGGCTTTGAGGTTGCAGAATCTTGATTCAACTCTTGTCTCTATGATTCGTTCACTATGTGGCCCAGGAAAATGTTGTCACTAATCTGAGCCTCACCTTCATCATTTATAAATCATTGATAATAGTAAGTGCACCTGGTCAATGGGAATCATTGTGAGAACTGAATTCAGTTGTGAGGCAATATGCATAAGATACTTGAAACAGAAGGCACAGAATAAGTACTTAGTAAATGTTAGCCATTATTATTAGCACAATGAAGTAGAAGAATTAAGAGAAGAAATCTCACCATCACTCCATTACCCATGAGAAAAAAATTCAGCTACAAAAATTATTTTTGAGGACCCTCTGGTTGGCACTTCAGCATTTGTTGTACAAAACACATTTGCCTGTGTTACTGACATATAGGTTGTTCATGTCCTGTGACACTTGCCTGCTTCTTCATTTCTTGCTCATGTTAACTTTACATTAACTTCATTTCCTTAGCGATTTCTAGAGATGGTAAGAAAAGCTCAGGGAGGAGTTGGGAGTACATGACTAGAGTTTTTGAATTAAACTGCTTAAGGAGCCAGACTCAGAAAGGGCCAGAGTTAGAAGCTTCTGCTTAGATGTTTCATGGGCCTATTTGTCTTCCAGGCTCCTCGGTTTCTTATTTTACAATGACCTAGGGAGTGCTGAGAATGGACTCACCTTCTGTGTGTCTTTGGATGATCAAACATTTCTTTGAACTATAGAGCTCCAGTTAGGAACAATTTGAGCTCTTGTCCCCCCAAAAGAGTATTTTTTGGACTAATTATTTATGATGGCTCTAAGTGACAGACTGAGACATACCTAATCACTAAAATTATAAGTGAATCATCACCTTTTATTGCCCAATACAGGTCTTTTTCTTAACTCAGATTGTGTCAGTAACCAAGCAATAGAGAAAGAATAAAGAAAGAAAGCTTATCATGATTACTAACTCAAAAGAAAAATGTCTTCAGTGCTCAATGTGGAAGACTAAGTCCAGAGCAAAACAGAAAGGGAACAAATGGACACAAGACCATTTAAAAAAAGTAATGTCTGTGTGGTTTTGGCTTACTGTATGAACTGTTACACAAATTAAATTCTTCTGGTGAAAGTTAGGAAAGTTTTCTACTAGACAGGCTGAGTTTATCAATAGTATTGCTAAGATTTGCAATTTATATTCAAAGCTTTTCATTCACTCTCATATCTAATACATTTTATTATTCTACACCCTGATGATAAAGACCTAAACAGATCAAATAAAGTAGCTGCTCCAGTGATGCATCCTCTTTTTTTCCTCCAGTGGATGTAAAGCCCTTTTCCAGAATCAAAATTCAGACTGACTTTTCTTGCTCAGAAGGTGACGGTCTACTCTGACCACTGTCCTCTCTCTCCTGCTCAAACCCAAAGCCCAGAACTGAAATCACCCTAAGAACCTTGCACTTTGTTCTGTGAGTCTCTTATTTTATAGCCTCCCTTCCACCTTCACCCACCTACAAAGCTTGCCTGTGGGGTCTAGACATAGACACCAGACAAGTAAACCCTTCAATTGACACCAAACACTCTATATCTTGTCCTCATTAGGAACCCAATTGTATACTCTGCACAATCCCTGACACTGACTGGTGCCTATCAGGCAACAGAAGCAGAACAATCAGTCTGTGATAGGCTCTTGGCTCCCAGCAGTCCGTGATGAAGCCTAGCTGGGAGAATGAAGCTTTACTTACTAGCAAAAGAAGAGGGAAGAATAACAGTCTGAAAATGTTGCTAATAACTCCTTATAATTGAATATCCAAACCTAGAGGTCTGTGAGCCTCAACTCAGTTCTGCTTAGATGAGCTGCTTCATCCGGTCAAACCACAGGTCAGCAGTGAGTAAAAATTATAAAATAAGTACTTCACCTGACAACATTAGAGAGTAAGTTGGCTTTGCAAAAGGTTTCCATTTCTGGGACAAATTGATGATGTGGTTGCATGGGCCCTAATGTTTTTGAAGGTTCAGAATGTGGATTATATTGGAAGGGAAAGCCTGGAGTGATGACTTTAAAACTATACTTCTTCTCCAAATGACTGCAAAGTCATTTAGAGGCTTTGTTTATCTCAACATTTTCGTGGCAAGAGGAGACTCACAGCAAACAGGATCATAGTGCTTCCTTATAGCCCATACTTAGGGTCTACTGCCTGGAAAAGAATCCATACAGTGGTTCAATGAGTGTGCAAAGAGTTGCATAAAAGAGTGCGGGGGAGAGGCTAGAAAAAGCACAGATCATTCTAATCTACACTTTCACGTTTTGCTTCCTGGGAGCTAGGAAATACAATAAATATATCCTGTGAAATGAAAATTTCCTACATCTTTCAGTTTAATTGTATTCTTCAAAGAATCCCTTTCCTATTGCTTTGAATTCTGATATCAATCCTTTTTCTCTTCTTCCATTCTTTTGATCCATTAGACTGACTTCTAGACCTATATTGAAATTGTTACCTAGATACTTTACAAGATGAGTAAAACTTGGCATGTTCTATGTCTATCCTGCCTTTTCCCTCTCCCATACTCCAGCAATTATTCTTTCAAACTTTGTTTTAATTTAATGGCAAAGACATTAATGAATCCTTAGTTGTCTTTTCCTTCCACTCTTATAACATTCAATCAAGTTCTACTGAACTACAATTTGTTTCTTTTTCTTTGTTGATTAATCAATGGATAGGATAATTACTTATTCCTTTATTGATTTGTGGTCCCAGTTTTGATACTTTGTAACAGAAATAGTGACCCACAAACAGTCTTCCATTGTTTTCAGTATTAAATACCTTCAAATGAAATATGGGTAAGATTAATCTAATATTGATTTTTTTTCCTTCATGTTGCTTCTGCCTGTCACCAATTTAATTAAAGGTCTTTGTGTCTGCATTACTCCAGTAAACACTGCTGCCAAGTAGGTTATTCAGCATTCATCCTGTTGTATATTTAGTGTGCATCTACTACATGCAAGACACTGTTCCAGCCATGGGAGATACAATATCAAATCCTCTTCTAATGAAGCTTTCTTTCTAGTTGTGTGTGTGGGAGGGTGCAGAGCAAGATAATGTGATGAGATCAGTATTATATGTTAAAAAGTGATGATAAAGAAAAGATACTACTTTAGGTGGTCAAGAAAAGCGTTTATAAGGAGTTCACATCTATGGTGAGATACAAGTGACAAGAAGGCTATTACATATAAAGATTTAGGGGAAAACATTCCAAGAAGAAAGAACAGCTAGTACACTGGTCTTAATTGGCTTGTTAACCAAACAGAAAAGCCAGTGAGTCTAAGATATAGTGAATGAGATGGTGTGTAGTGTTAGATGAGGCAGATGTGCACAATGGGCCAGATCCCCTGCAAACCATCAGGATTTTGGGTTGTATTCTAAGTGCAACTGGAAGCTATGGGATAGTTCCAAACAAGAGAGTCACATTTTATGGTTTACATTTTTAAAAGCTCATTCTGAAATCTCTGTGATAAATCCATTGCAGGCCCTATAATTAATAATATTTTAGCAGAGCAAAATTCAAGGAAGAAGACCACTTTCTAACTAGGACAGTACTGCAGTGGTGTAGGCAAGAGATATTTGCCAGGGTGAGAGCATGGATGGAGTTTTGATATGTTTTGGAGGGGGTTCAATAGAAATAAATAAAAAGATGCATTGGGTGAAAGAAAGTAAGACCACAAACAAGGCTTAGGTTTTTGACTTGTACAGACGGTACCATTACTTATAAAAGGGGAAGCCTGATAATAAAAGAGTTTTGGTGCAGGTGTGGCTATTACATAGATCAAGAGGATGTTGTGGCCATGATATATTTGAGATGGTATTATACCTCTAATTGCAGCTGTAATGTATGCAGTAAGACATATGAGTCTGAGGTTTAATGGAGAGATGAGAGTTGAAAACATAAACACATTGCTAGCAAGTACAAAATTTTTTAAACAATAGAGCTGTAAAAGAATTGATTTAAGAGTTAGAATTGATAAAGGAGAATACAGAACCTCAAAGGAAGATTTAGGATACAGAAATTGAGATGGTACACATCTGTAATCCCAGCCCACTGGAAGACTGAGGTAAGAGGATCATAAGATCAAACTCACCCTGGAAAATTTCACTACTTAGCAAGACCCTGTCTCAATTAAAAATAAAATATAAAAAGGACTGGGCATATAGTTCAATGTGAAGGCCATGGGTTCAGTCTATTGTAGTTGAAGGAAAGAAGGAAGGGAGGGATAGAGGAAGGAAAAGGAGACTGAAAAGGGAAGGCTAGAGGCATATGAGGAAAACTGGGAGGATATGGAGTTGTGAAAATCAAAGGAAGAGAATGTTGCAGAAAGGGGATGCAGGAATACATGTCCACTGAATGTGCCTCTGGGGGTCACTAACAACATTGACAAGAGCAGTGACTATAATATGCTTTTGTGGAAACCTGTATAGAGCAAGCTGAGAGAAAAACGGTAAGTGAGGAGATGAAGTCAATGAGCATAGACTATTTTTTTTTCTAGAAGGCATGCGACTAGGGTAATAGAGAAATGGGGAGGGAACTAGATTACCATATGGAATCATAAAAGGTTTTTGTTTGTGTGGTGGTTTTCTGAAGGCAGCAAGTTGCTACTGCATATCTGAGGAGAAAGAGTAATCATGTGGAAGGGAAAGATATCAACACAAGAGGAAAATCCTTCAAGTGACCAGAGGAGACGAAATTTCCTGTACCCTGCTCAGAGTGTCTTTCAAAATGAAATTTGGATAATGCTATTCTTCTGCTCCAGAATTCCCCATGGCACTCCACTGCCTACTAAATAAACCCAACCTTGTTTCCTGACATTTAAGCACAGCTCTGATCGAACGTTGCTGCTTTGTTAGGTCTTCAAAAAAAACCTCATGTGTATCCTGGATGGAAGCTAACCCAAGAAACTCAATGGTACTTTCAGGTCCTGTATTTTTCCTCATCTCCAGGGCTTTGCTAGTGCCCTTTGCACTCATTATGACTTATTGAAAGGCTACTCATGCTTTGGTGCCTTTCACAGTGTTCCTGCAACAAATGAATCCTCCCTTTTCTATCTTCCACAGCCCATTGCAATTCTTAAGGCTTGTGCAAACTTCAACTGTTACAGTATTGTCAACTTAGAAAGAACAAATGTATGTTCTTTTAAGCCTCATAATTAACACTATCTGATCTTGTAACATCTTGAGTTTGAATATGTGCCTTTTCTCTCAGAGTAAATGGTCAAGTCTCTAAGGTAAGGGGCTAAATTTTAGTGATTTCTCTATCTCATACATGACATGAAGTGTTTGATACATATTGTAGATTGATGGAATAACTTAATTTCATCCACTGTGTGCAGGCATATAATGCAGGGAACATATTTATGAAAAGTTAAAAAGCATCTTATATTTATATAAATGAATCCCATTATGGCAGTACTTCAGAGGCTGATAGTTTTAAAGAGGCCTGGCTTGCATCCAGTGGGGAAGACTAAGCACATCTCATATGGCCAAGTGTCATGATATATGTGTTTTCTAGGACAGGGTTAAGTGTTTTGAGAGAGCTATATAAAATATATATGGACTTGTAGCATTAGGCAAGTTCTGTTGAATTAAGGATTATGATGTGGTGACTAAGGCACACAGAAGTTAAGTGACTTGCCCAAGGACACGCAGGTGACAAGTGGACTGAAATCCGGGATCCCCCACTCTAGCTGTAGTGTGGGTCTTAATTATCACTCTATATTATCTTGCACAATGTTTGCTATGATTAAGATCAATGTCCTCGAAAAGGCTCATTATGTTGAAGAGTTGGTGGCCAGCTGATGAATTTTTGGAAGGCAAAAGAAGCATGAATGCTTTAACTTCACCAATAGATGAATATACTTACAGATTTGTAGTTTGATGGTATTGGGAGGTGATAGAATTTATAGGAAGTGGGGCCTAAAAGGATAAAGTAAGTTGTTAGAAGTATGCTTTTGAAGGCTATATCTGGTCCTAAGCTTCTTTCCCTCTGGCTCACTTTCTCTGTATCTCTGTCTCTGTATCTGTTTCTCTCTCTCTCCCTGTCTCCCTCTATCTCTCTGTCACTGTCTCTGTCTCTCTCTCTCTCTCCATCTCTCTGCTTCCTGGTTGCCATGAGAAAGACAGCTTTTTTCTGTCACCTCCTTTCCACATGATAGTTCTGCCACACTACAGGCTAAGAAGAAACAGAGCTAAGTGACCATGGGTTGAAACCTCTCAAACTGTGAGCTAAAATACACCCTCCCTCCCTTTAAGTTGATTTCCTCAGATATTTTATCACAGCTACCAGAAGCTGACTAAGATAATATTATATACTATTTTATACTTTTCTAAGCACTGTAATCTGTATCACTTGTAATTTTGCAAGATGTGCTAAACTGATCAAATACTATGTAGTCATTTACAGAGGAGCAAATTGAAGACCAATGAAGGAAAGTGACTTGTTTAAAGTCATGCACTTTTTTGACCACAGGCTAACTCCTCATGGAATCAAACTTCTCTTACTCCATAACATTCCATCTATTGTAGGGAAAAGAAGTCAGTTTCCCACTCTTTATGGTTGACTATTTCAGTCATTCTTTAGCTGACAGCAAACCATCCAGCACAGTGTGTAGCAAATGTCTTTGCTCAGCAAGTGTTCCTTCTTGCCTTTCCCAGTCTGTGCTCCCATTCAGCTTCTCTCCCCACAACCTGTCAAGGTTCTGCTCTGTTCCCCCAGTTGAGCAGGTCAGTCAGGTTGGCCCTTGTTAACAATAAGAGATGAGGTTACAGAGTGAAACTTAGATCAGTAAATGAGAAGGATAGGTTACCTGGGCTAAGAGGAATGGCAATTGCAGAAACAAAGCTCAGAAATGGGGTCAAATAGAGGTGACCAGTGTTGTAAAGTTTTTGCCCTTTAGAGTCTCACAGTAACATCACAAGTGCAACTGAGTGTTGCCTACTGTCCCACATTCTAGTCCAGCCTTGGTCCATGAATACAGGAGCTGAGATGGAGTAAAATCAGCTCTGGATGCAGTTGCATAGAATCCTAAAATGATAACTTTCTAGAAGGAGATAAATGTTGCTTATTACAATAGAGCTATTCTTGCCAGAGGCAAGTGAGAAGCCATTACTTCCAGTAAGACAAGTGCTTTTTAACAGACTAGATACAACTTTTCTTTAGTGAATCCATCTTTCTAATTATGTTACATTCTCAACTACCTATTAGCTTCCTTCTTACTATGCTGGATAAACAACAGGCACTGAGTGCAAACATACCACACAGCAAGATAACAAGTTTAGTGAAATCTCTTCTTTAAATGAAAATAATCCATAATTGTATGCTAAACTAACTATAATTCTTCTGAAATATTAACAGAAATGCTATATTCAAATACCAGAAAACATAACTATTTAAAATGAGAGTATAATCCTGGCAACCTAGAAGTATCTGCTCTTAACGTAGTGGAAAATGTTAGCAGTGTGGTTTTGACATTTGCCAGTGTCAACCAACTTAATGCTTTCAAATTGACATCTAAGATAATTTTATATATATTTTGGGCACATTTCCTATTGCCTTCCTTTTTTGGACTCTTTCCAAGCACCTGTGCCTGATTATACCTATAATATTTGTCAAGGATCCTTGGGAAGAAATTTTAATAAGATCTAAACTCTAAGATGGAAGTCTCTTTCACTGGAGGGGGCAGGGGAGGAGGAAAGATCTGGGAGGCACTGTGGCTGGAATATCTGTACACTGGGCTTCCCTTGCAGAGGCTGTGTAATACCACTTCAAGCTTTCCTGTCATAAATCACACCCTGAATCTTCCGTCTCCCAGTCATTTGTGTCTCCTAAGCGAGCTCCTCAAAAAAAGGGGAGAGATTCACAATCTTAATGATCTAGCTTAGATGGGCCTTACCAAAATGGTAGGTTTTCTTGGAGTTTTTGCTCCACAAACCTATTAAATGCATTCTAAGATCAACTTCTCATAGTCATAGATGACAGTGTAAATGAATAAATTAACACTCATGTGTGAAAGCACTCCAAATTTCTGGTACAAAGCTGCACCTGTGTACTGCTACTACAGGGTAGGAGGCAAGGGTAGATTGTGGAGACTTTGTTCAACATCAGTGGTAGTCAGCCCATTTCAGTACCCAAGTAGGCTCCTATATATCTGCCATTGGTCTGGCCCCAGCACCATACTTATTTCCCCATTACCAAGGTAACTTTGTGAGTATTTAGAAAGAAAAGAAAAAAGTCTGTACCTTGTCATGACTTTTGAAAAAATTTATTTCCAACTCTTTTTCTAGGGGTTTCTTATACACAGCATTGTGACTAAAGACCAAAAATGAATAATCTAATCTTCTCTTTAGGAAGAAAATGAAAATCTTCTCTTTAGGAAGAAAAATTGTAAAACAATGAGAGAAGGTAAAGGGGAAAGAAGGATCAAGTGAAGGCTACTCTCCCACACTCGGCATTTCTGCAGACTATGTCTGCAGGACAGTGGGAAATAACACTACTGTATTGTTTGGGAATGTAGTGATAACATGCTGTGGAATCTTGAGTTCTCCTTTGAGCTCTGACACTATTTCACTGTGTGGCTCTAGGGAAATTACTTCAAGATAGATAGATAGATAGACAGATAGATTAATTTAGACTTTCAGTCTCCCTGCCTCTTTCAAAGCATGATGAGAGAATTGTATACTTTTGGTTTGTTATAATGGTTGAAAGCAGCAAAAATGACAAGCATGTCTTTCAAAAGTCTTCTTAAAAGCAATAAAGAACTTACAAGATAATGTTATGAGACAAAAATGAAGCAATAATGAGAACCTACAGAGCTGAGTAAGTGTAGAAGTAGTTAGTTTTGCCAAAACAATAATTTCTGATGCCAAATTTGAACTTTCATGTTGAAAATCTTGTGAGTCAAAGAGGACAGAAATCACAATCCAGAGCCAACAGAAGATTAGAAGCCTGGTAGGAAATATGGCCTAGAGAAACCTAGGGTTCCTAAGAATTATAACTACAGGACAAAAGCGAACCACGCATGTACCCTGTTGACCTTAAACTTGAGTTTATACTGTACAGGAAAAATAAAATTGTAAATTTGAGATGGTTCCAGATTAGTGGTATCCTGAGATCTTGGCTAAAGAAAACACAAATTCTGAAGAAACAGAACTTAATTCTGAGTTTCATATTATTCCTACAAATAGTTTTCTAATACAATGACTAGTACATGAGAAGCTATACAAAAGTAAGCAACAGAAACAAATCCTCAGAGACTTCAAATAGTAGACCCATCAGAGACAGACTTTAAAGTGATTCTTATTATGTATAAAGAAATGGAGTGAAGAGTGCTCTAAGGTCTGATATCTATGTGAAGAGTAAAATTATGATTTAAAATCTATGACTGTATTAGCCAGCTTTCTGATCATTGAGACAAATATAGTACCTAACACTTACAATTTAAAGAATAAGAGGTTAAATTTGGTTAATGGTTTTGGGAAATGCAGTCTGTTATCAGCTGGCTTCATGATAGAAAAATCATGTTGGAAGGGTGTGGTATTGCAAAGCTGCTTAGTTCATGGTGGCCAGGAAACATAGCAGCAGAACAGTGCCAGAGAAGAAGACAAGACAAAAAACACAGCTCTGTGTCCTCCTGAGACAGCCCCAGAAGTGTGTTGGAGTACATCGTAGAGCTAATCAAGTTGACAATCCACCTTAATTGCCACAATGACATACTCTTCAGTGAGATTTTGTAATTTTTAATTGACACAAAACAATTATGAATAAAATGCACTACGATAATTCAATACATGGAAAAAAGTGCAATGATCAAATCAGGGTCATTATCAATTCTTTGTGTTAGGAAACTTTGAACTCCTCTTCTACTTATTTTGAGATATTAGTAAGAACTTTTTAACTCTTGAACATTCATTGTCTCTATTGCTTTGTTGTCCTGCAAATGGAGTGTTGGATGGGGAGTATCTATGTACTTCAGTCCCCAAAGTATCCATGACTGACTTAAATGAAATCAGAACTTGGGAACAAAAAGGACATTAAAAAAGATGCAGCATTTCCTTTACAATCCAATTTCTTAGGAACTGGGGAGTGAGAAGCCCAGAGCACAGGCATCAGAACAGTAAAGGAATGCGCAGGGTCTGGGAAAAGGCAAAGCAGGGCAAAAGAAAAATGATCACAGCTACAACATCTTGGTAAATTAACCCAGAATCATTTGGTATGTGTTTGCTAAATATGAGACTCCCTTGTCTCTTGTTGCAGGAACTTGGGGAGAAGCACAAGGGAGTGAGTGTGGTAGAAATGCTAGTCTCCTGAAAGTACAACACAACCTGTGCCATGGCCTAACATCCTACTCTCACAAGAGCCCTCTGTTTTTATTTTAAATCTCTTTCAATGTCAAGAAATTCTTAATTTCTTTACAAAAGGCCTCACATTTCCATTCTTTATCCTATTCTGATGGCTGGAGTAGGAAGTAGACAGTAGCAGGAGAGGATAATGTCAGTGGCTAATCACTGATTTTTGCCAGCCAAATGGCTCATGAATGTTCTAAGTAAGACTAAATGAATGCCCAGTGGTGTTATATGCATCCCATGAGTAGAAATGGTGGAGGGTTATGAAGACATCAATCAAGAACTATTCGTGGCTGGAAGTGGGGTTGTAGCTCAGTGGTTGAGTACTTAACTAGCATGCATAATGCTGTGTTTGAAACCAGCATGAGACAGAGAAAGAGAGAGAGACAGAGACAGAGAGACAGAGAGAGACAGAGACAGACAAAGAGAGACAGAGAGCACTATTCAAGGGTTAGACACTGGACTAAATACTCTGAATACACTGGCTAATTAAATCCTTATGAGCAAGCCACTATACAAGGTGCTTCAGAAGCAGAAAAAAAATTAAAATGTCCCATTTTCAAGAAGATCTTGCCCTAGTTGAATAGAGACATAAACAGTAGTGTCATGGTTTATGTCAGTGGCCCCCAAGCCTCATGCCTTTGCATTGTGCATTTGTGATTGGTTCATTGTCTAGTGCTTGGATTGGTGGTGTCAATGCTACAGCCTCTTAAGGGGTGGAGCCAGGATGTGATGTAATGGCAGGAAGAAGGTGTGTCTCTCTCTTGCCAGTTTCCACCTTGCTGTTTGCAGCCACCATGAACTGCAGCCCCACCATGCCACCCTGCCTTGGAGCCAACTGAGTATGGACTGAAACCTCCAAAAACTGTAAGAAATAAACCTTTCCTTTCCCAACTTTGAGCATCAGGTATCTTGTCTCAGGGACAAATAAAAAGTGACTAAGACAGAATTTGTCACCGAGGAGAGGGGTCATTGCTGTGACTATACCTGACCATGTTTTTCGAGAGGCTTTGGAAATGGCTTGTGGGCAGAGTTTAGGAAGGTTCGGACATGTCACCTGGATGCACAGAGCTGGAGCAACTTTGGTTGTTCTGTAGAGGATATTCTGGTCAGAGCTCAGGAGACCAGAAGGCTGATAGAAAGCCTGATAGTAAAGACCAGGCTTGCGAGGTTTCTGCTGGGAAGGAGGACTGCATTGGTTGTTGGACTCCCTATGCTGTGTGTTATGGCTTGGCAGAAAGTTTGCCTGCATTTTGCTTATGCCCAGAGACTTTGCCTGAGACTGAGATTAAGGGTAATGGACTGATTAATCTGGCAAAGGAAATTTCAAGGCAGTCAAATGTTGAGACTGTGGCATGGCTATTGTTGGGGCTTTTAGCCAGATCTATGATGCAAATCAAGAGTAAAGAGCCCATCAGGATAATTAAAACACTGTGAGTTTGGCCAGAGGGAAAACTCCAGTAAAGCTGTGGATTGTAAAGATAGTGCTGAGACTTTGATTGCTGAGAAGAAACAAAGAGATAAGAAAGATGGCCACTGGGCATCCTGGGAAGCAGTGGGTCTCCACCCTTTGTAGCCCCAAAACTGCAAAAGTGAAAGAATTTTCTCAGATGAGAAAGCTTCAGAGCACCATGCTCCAAAATGGCACGGGAGGACACGTGAGGTTCCAGAATTGCGGCAACATAGAAAAGCTTTTCTTCACAATCAGGTAAACAGAGCCCAGCAATCCAGGCACTGGACCCCTATAGCCAAGAGAGAGAAAAGCCTGGCTACTGCTCCAGCTGGCAGCAGACCTTGGCAGCACCCACATGGTGCTGATTTTAGGTGCAAGGAAAATGCACAAATTCTGAGGGTAAGAAGGCTTCCACCTCAATTGCAAAGGGCCTGGGAGGCCAAGCAGTGTGCCCCTGAAAGGGCAATATGTAAAGATGTAAGGGTGAAGCCAATGTGCAGTGGAGACCCCAGAAGTTTGGAAAAGCCAAGAACATGGATCATCCAAGGAAAGCTGCAAAAACTGGGCAGAGAGGGTTTAAGAGAGAAGCTGCAGGAGCTGAAATCCCTGGAAGTGCCATGGGGGTGGAATCACCCAAGCCTTTTGGAACTTGCAAACAGATTGCTTCAAATGCTGAGCATGGAACTCTAGGACTTAATGTTCACCCTGCTGGATGTTGGACTTGCTTTGTTTCCAATGCTTTATATTCCCCCATTTGTAACTTTTGGAATAGTAATGTTTATTTTGTGCCTTTGCATTTCAGAAATGTTTAACCTTGTTTCACTTGTACAAGGGGTTTCAGTTAAGAGTTTGCCATAGATATTGGAGGAGACTTGGGACTTGGACTTCTCAGCAATGCTGAAAACGTTAGGACTTTGGCAACTTTTGGAGATGGACTAAATGTCTTTTGTATAAAGGTCGTACATGAGTCTTTGGGGGCCAGGGGTGGAATGTCATGGTTTATGTCAGTGGCCCCCAAGCCTCATGCCTTTTATTGTGCATTTGTGATTGGTTCATTGTCTAGTGCTTGGATTGGTGGTGTCAGTGCTACACCCTCCTAAGGGGTGGAGCCAGGATGTGATGTAATGGCAGGAAGAAGGTGTGTCTCTCTCTTGCCAGTGTCTGCCTTGCTGTTTGCAGCCACCATGAACTGTGGTCCCACCATGCCACCCTGCCTGGGCGCCAACTGAGTATGGACTGAAACCTCCAAAAACTGTAAGAAATAAACCTTTCCTTTCCCAACTTTGGGCATCAGGTATCTTGTCTCAGCGATGAATAAAAAGTAACTAAGACAAGTAGTAAAGATAATGGAAGAGGCAGTATATTCTTATGTGTCAACTTCAGGTGATTGCTGAACAGTAATGCAATTGTAGCTCAAAAAGGAGTTTCCATGGTGTTGGGATGGTCAGAGAAATTTTTGGAAAAAATGAGGTTCAAACCTTGTCTTGAATGGTTGGTCCTGGATATATGACATAAGACTGAAGGAACTCTAAGCAAAAAGGATGATAGGGGAAAGAGAGAAAGAAAGAAGAAACACCTGCAGGGAGATAGAGACTGGAAGCAGTATTGCTGAGTTAGAAGGCAAACGGAGTAGAGTTAGAGAAGTGGCCGGAGCTTCTAGAAAAGAGAGTGTGAAAAGTTTCCAATATCACAATTTACGCTTTATCTGTAAATAGTGGGAAAAAAGCAGCAAAGGTTCAGGGCAGAGGTGTGGGCTGCATGATAAAGGGATATCTGGGGAAGCTGAATTTGTGGCAAAGACAGGAGATACTGAGTGCTCCATAAAGAGTGCTAAAAAACATGTCTCTAAAGACATGTGGTCAACTTGTGTCCCAAACATGCCCATAACTCCTACAGCTACCACCCAAGAGGCCAAAGTGAGAGCAAGTTTGTATCCTCAGTCTTCTTACCTTCTACTCTTTCCTACAAGGGCCAGTCTGGACCCCAACTCTTGCCTCAGTGCCTACACAAACACTAATATTTGCCAAAGCATTGTCGTAGAAACCATTGCTTCATTTCTCTCAGAGTGCTCTGCAGCCTCAAGGCTTCTTGCTTTGGGAAGCTTTTAGCAAACATTTGAAGAAAAGCGGTAAATGTACATGTAGAACTAGATAGTAGGATGGGGGCTGCAGAAGGAGGCTTTATCATGGTACTTGGTCTGCTGTGGGGGCCACTAGAATACAATTACCTTTTAAAGCCATGTCTGTAGTTCATAGGCTGGGCTACTACTAATACTTTATTCTCTTTCCACTACCACTGGGATATTCTCTAGGGCCTCATAATCTCAACCCCCACTGACCATCAATCTCTGCCCATGCAGAAAACCACTAGTGTCACTCTGGACTTCTCTGTAGAATGTATAGCTTAGAAGTACAGGTTGAAGACTGGTAGAATCACAAAAGGAATAAGAGTTGCAGAGATAAAAAACCTGTAATAATAATAATAATAGTAATAATATTCAGAAGTAAATCTAAATCATAGTTTACTTTGTGCAGAGCATTACATGAGTAATTGTGGGTGGGGGGGTTCCCATCTAATTTGTACAGTATGTTTCACGGTTGGTCCTATGATGCTGGAGGCTAAGTGATTTACCCAGACACAGGGAACTGGTAACACAACTGGGAGTGTGAACCATGATTTATTATGTGTTTAACTACCCTATCACCACTTTTCTTTTTTCTCTTTTTAATAACAGCTTTACTATGATATATAGTGTGCACCAAAAAATTAGATCTATCTTAATATAATGTTAATATTTAAATAAAATCACTTAGTAATATTAAACAACATTAAATTTTCTTATATAATTATTTCTTTATTTCCAATAACTTACCTAAAATGATGATGATGATAATAATTTTAATAGTTAGCATTTACTGGGCACTTAGCTTTTGCCTAAGAGTGCTAAGTACTCATCTACATTCTACCTTATGGACCTCCCACAACAACCCAATGAATCAGAAACATTATTATCTCTGTTTTAGAGGAAATTAAGACTGGAAGAGATTAAGCCTCTTATCCGTTGGAACTTGTCCAAGCAGGCAGGAACTCAAGGTCTCCAGTTCCAAGGACAAATTTGCAGCTGTTCAGTGGCATTTTCTCTCTACCTTATTTGAGTCTTCAGTAAAGGCAAACTTTTGCCTTCCACTAATCTGATTGTATCTTAGGAGAAATTTTCTGCTACATCCACTTTTACTGGAGGATTTTAAAGATCCCCAGGGCCCCAGCCCTTCTCTAACCCACAAGATGTCCCCTTGGAACCTCAGAGTCAGCAGGCTTGCCTCAGCCAAGAGCCTAGGAATTATGTGCTTCAGGGTATTCCTTCTGAGCCTCAGAGCACCCATGAGCATATTCTCTCTAGAGAGATGTATTCAGCTATGTGTTCACATCTTGCTTTGCCTCTGGTGTGTATTCTAGTCCTGCTCAGGGCTGGTAATGCTGATATGCAATTTCTAATCATTCAGCAAACTGCTTCTGGGTGGGCTGCAGTCAAGCCTGGTTCTCCAAGTAAGAAATCATTTCTGCCCTAGTTCTCCCACTGCCCTTTTTCTACATGGTCTATTAAAGCATCAGTTTGGTCCACTGAGCTTAGAGTAACTTCAGCACTTTCTCTCATGGCCTGTCACTGAGCAACCTCACCTAGAGGCAGATTCTTCTTGGTCTTTAGTAAGCATGACAGGTGGTGAAGGGTAGACAAATGAATGCTGTTCTCTGCCTAAGTAAGAGACTAAAGTCAAATGGCAGATGCAGTTATAGCTAGGTCAAATATAAAACTGACAAACTGATGACATCAGCTTTATGATATGATAATTATCATTTAATAACAACAGGAACCTCACAAATGGAAGACTGTAAATCACAAATTGGCATCCAGGACATTAATGAAACAGTTTCCTCAAAGCCTCTTGTCAATCAGCTTTGTCTAGGATCTGACAAGAAGGCAAAAAGTAAAAGTGGCTTTCAAAATAATAGCTGCTTCATGAGCAAGAAAGGGGTAGTAAGCGATGACTGCTCTTTGTACCACTGAATTTCATGGATCAATGTTAAAATGCCATCCAACAAAAGACAAGCTCAAATGAGGGCAAGAGCAGCATAGGAGAAAAAGTCTAGCTGGGCGACCTTCAAAGACAAGCCATAGTATTTTTGATCAGGAAGTGGTAGTGAAGTCCAACTTATCGAATCCTCTTTTAATACTTAAATAGATTTAATACTACCAGACTCTGATGATGTCGTCAGAGTGAAGGGGAACTCACTACTCATCAAAGAATATCCCCCGATTCTTAGAGAGCTCTCAATTTTCTGCTTTGGTAGCTAGGAAACTTATGTCATACTACACATAGGTCAGTAATTGATCTTAGGAAATCAAACACATTAAACTATACAGTCTTCCTAGCAATCTTAAAATAGAGATACCATTAATATTCCTATGACACAGGTGATACAGCTAAGTTGTCAGAAAGACTAAAATACTTGCCTAAGATTACACAGCTAGCAAATGCCAGAGTTAGGATTCTGACCTGGGCAATGTGGCTTATGACTCTATGCACTTACACACTGCACTTTGAAGCACTCTTTTATTAGGCTGAAACCTGTCTGTCCCCTTGTAACTTGTACACCACTGATAATGTTATTTTTTCTTCCTGAAGTTCAACAGACCACATTATATTTCTCCTCAGGAAGGCCTTCACTGTGCTTCCCTGTAAAGCAGCCTACGATGCTAGAATCACTGCTTCAGTAATGGTGGAGCTAATACCCCAGACTAGAGCAAGGGATGGCAGGACACTGACTATCAAACTACCACGTGTACAGAAGGAAAGGAATGACTCCAGAGTCACATAGTGAGTTGATATATAATCTGAACTTGAATCTATGTGTTGGGACTTTTCACTCGGTACCTTTTATGGTATAGTCCCTGATGGTGCCGTGATCCTTGCCATCTGTCCCAAATACATAATACATTATTACTATTAATAATATTTGCAGATGTGATTTACCTATTCCATGCTTGATGCTTTGTATATTTTATCTCACTTTAACCCTCAGAATCACCTCTATCCTGTGAAGTTGAGAATGCTATCATCTGCATTTTACAGACATGGAAGTTGAAGCACCGGGTTGTCAAATAATTTGCCAAATGCTAAAAAGCTAGTAAGTTGCACAAACTGGATTTAAAATTAGACCTTTCTGTCACTAAAACCTGGGCTTGTAATCAATATGTTGCAGGCTTCTCCACAAAATTCACAAGAAACCTGAGGTACCATATGAGCTCCTTGTTGAAGATAAGCTATTAGTGTTAAAAGACCTATGAAAAACTAGGCATGGTGGTGTATATCTACAGTCCCAGCAGCTACTTGGGAGACTAAGGTAGGAGGTTCACCAGAGCCCAGGAATTTCAGGCCTACTTGGGAAACACAGCAAAATTCTGTTGTAAAAACCAAACCAAAACAATAAAAGCCCTTAGAACACTTATAGATATCTGCTATCAACGTACATATTGAAAAGAGTTTGAGGGAAAGAGTAAAAGAAGATAGTTCCTTCATAACCAGGTGATAAAACATGGGGCTACACAAGACAATCCATGCTTCTAGGGAGAGTCTCACACCTGTTTTAATTTTTCAACAAAGTTGGTTTTTTTTTAACACCTACTATATTATATAGAATACAATAGACATTCAGGTACTAAATACTGCATCAGGTATTGTATTAGAATAAAGTAGACAACCATTGTCTAATATTTAATAGGCTCACTTTTTGCTTCTTGCCAGGGTTATCCTATGATTAATCCTATCATAAGGGGAAGACAATGCACTCTACTTTTACCCAGAACTTTCACATTTGCTTTCCTTGAGTGACAAAAAACGCAATACTAAGGAAAGACTGGGTATTGAAAAAACAAAGGTTGTGGGAAGATTTAAAAAGCCATGTACCCCAGCCTAAACAAACCACAGAAGGAATTCTTGTCAAAAACACTTGTAGGGAATCAGCAATCTAAAGAAAATTATAACCACAATATGACAGAGGGTTGGTAGCCTTTGTATATAAAAAACATACATATTTGTTAAGAAAAATACTGAAACTGTCTTGTTAAATAAGCAAAATATAAAAGTAAATTTTAAAGGAGAAACTATAAATGGCTAATTAATATGTAAAGTCTATTCAACCCCACATAGTATTTTATTTTTGGGGAGGAAGATTTTTATGACACTGAGGATTGAAGGCAAGATCTTGGCACACAGCCCCATCTACAGCCCTTTTGTGTGTTTATTTTGAGATAGGAACTCACTAAGTAACTAAGTTGGTCAGGCTGGGTTAGAATTTACAATCCCTCTGCCTCAGTCTCCCAGAGTTTTGGATAACAGCATGCATCAGTGTGCTGGCTCCTCTAGTATTTTATTAGTATAAATAAAATGCAAGAAACAGTTAGATGCAAATTTTGCTCATTAAATGAACAATACTGTTCTTAAAAATTAGAGGGCTGAGTCTTGGGAATAATTGTCAGATGAGCATTCTCATACATGTCTAGTATAAGTTGGACATTTTTCTATAAAATAATTTGAAAATAAGTATAACAATCCTACAATTCATTTAGCACTTTAATTTATAATGACTTGCTTTGGGCTTGTGTGAGGCTGGTGTTATCATCTAGGCCATATGCCAATGTATCTACTTAATAGACACTCGAAAAACTATGTGGACAGGTAAATTTAGCATTAATGTAATTCTTAGGATCTCAAATAGCCTGGACTCTAAGTCCACTGCCAAGTCCTTCAAGCAAGTTCTATTTGCTATGTATGCAGTCAAGGAAATGTTGCCTAGAGATTGATGAACTATCAACCTGGCAATGCATGGAAAGCACTAGCTCTGGGTTTTATATTACACAGATGACTTGTCATCAGGCTATTTCACTGAGTGGTCTTTTGGCTTTGTGAAAGTCATTTTCTCTGTTTCACTTTCATGACCTGTGAACTGGGGCTGTTACCTACCTCTCAAATTGAACTTAGGCTTTGCATAGGCTCTACAATCGTTCTGATCTTGGGAAACTTATGCAACCTTTGTATCTGAATTTCAGTTTTTTCATCCATTTAATGTTCTATCCAAGAGTAAAAGCAAAGATAAAATGATATATTGCATATGGAAAAGACATCACATGATGTCTAACACAGAGGAAGAACAGTAGCTAAAATGTAAGACCTTGCAGTTGCACAGCGTCTACAATTCTATTTTGAAAGCAATTTTTCTATTCTGTTTCACTCTCTAGGAAAACCTGAAAACATCCAGCTAATAATGTTTCACAGTCGTTACCACAGCCTCTGCCTGCTGGCACAACAGTACACTTTCACTCTGCTTTCATGCCAGGCACCATTCAGTCCCCAGCACGGTGTCAGCTACCCGCAGTAAAGAACAACATGTGGTTTGGAAGAATCCAGTCAATGGCTTACACCTCTTTCTAGGCTTTGCATTGGGTAATGGCATACAAACTGAGGCTTAGGGATTTGGGTGAGTTCCTGTAGAAAGAAAACTTGAAACAAAAGGCAGAATCCTTGTCACTTTGTAGACCATAACAATAACAATTTATGTTAGCATAGCACTGTGTATAATTCACGATACTTTCCTAATTTCTTAGCTGAACCTTCCAACAGTTATACTGTCAACAGAGCAAATATTACCATTTCTATTGAAAAGATGAGGAAGTGAGGCTTAGGGAAAGGCAGGTTTGCTTGCTAAGGTCTTATATTTCATTAGCACAAGAGATGAAATTAGAATCTAAGCTTTTCTGTGTTAGCCCTGTCATAGCTGTAAAGGTCAATTTCAAGGGAGTGCAGCACCTCAGGGTGCAAAAATTGTCATGGGGAGAAGACTAGATGACTGGACATAGTAAGTTAACCCTTTGACACCACTGTAACCTACTGACCTTGTCTTGACCTGGGAAATCACCCAACAACTGAAACAGCAGTATCAATAGTATAACAATGATTGTCTAAAAAAATCAAGTGACGAAGTTTGTATAAAAACTGGTCATTGAGGCATCAGAGTGAAATGTCTTGCTTAAGGAAGATGACCTTCATTTGGTCTAAGTATGACTTTTTTCACTTTTTGAGACAAGTTCTCACTATGCAGTTCAGGCTGGACTTGGGCTCACAAAGATCTTCCTGCCTCAGCCTCTCACGTGCTGGGATTACAGGCATGTACCACTGTACCCAGCTCTAAGTATGGTTTTTTTAAAATGTATCCTGATTTTCTCTCTTTTTCAGTGAGAGAGAAACTGTATATATACATATATACTCATATGTTTATGTATAAACATCAAAATATGTGTATTTATATAAATATATGTATATTTTATAAATACATAGTTATATATGTGTATATATAAAATATACATTTTTATAAATATATAGTAGTATATATTTAGTTTAATCCTCTAAGTAGGTTACTATGGCCATCTCCAAGGAAATAAACTCTTAATCAGTGTCACATTCTAGTTGTCATCCCTGTTGAAAATGAAACACAGAAATAAACATATACATGGCGGAAATTATACATAAAATATACATGGAGGAAATTTAGAGTTTATTGTGTGCACGTGTGTGTGTCTGTGTGTGTGGCAGGGGAGGTAAAATAAGAGTGTGCAATTGAAAGCAAGAGTACTTAGCTCCGCTAAAGTGATGACACTATTAATGTGGCCTAAGTAATGAGACTGTGGAATCATTTTTAAAGAGTATATGAGATTTTACTACCTCCTCTGATTATAAAATAATAAAAAACAGAGTTAATAAATCAAATTTGTTGAGGCCTTATGTGCCAAATACCCTGTTAAATATTTCATAGACATCATTTTATTTATTCGTCATAACTCTGGGATGTGTTACAACCATCTGACTTTATAGGTGAACAAAGGGATATTTAGTGATTAGGTAATTAGACTAAGGTTACATAAGTGAAGAATGAAATAACACATGCTATTATGAACAGATGCAGGAAGATGCACCAAAAACCACATAGTGTTTACTAATAGTTTCTAAGAATACCTTTATATTCTTTATTTTTTATGCTTATAGCAGGCATCATAGTCCTCACTCCATAGTAAAGTTAAAAAAGAGAAAAGAAAATTGCTCAAGGCTCTACAGCTAGCTAATGGCAGAACCAAATTTAGACCATAAGATTCCCAATTCCCTGAAAAATACTCTTTTCATTATACTATTTATGCTCGACAACTTCTAGCACATTTCCAATGATCCTCCTCTGGTTTTCACAGCCATGTAATGTGGACTGGACTGAGTGAGTTGCTGCTAGGAAATAGATTATGGTACATGAATATGATGTCAGTCCAGTGATTATGTTACCAAAGTCTGTTACAAATTTCTTTGCTGGCCCTTCCTCTCCTCTGCCTTTCTCTTTTCAAAACACCAATGAAGTAAACAGCCACATTAGAGAGTCCATGTGCAAGGAACTGAGCGTGGCCTCTGACCAACAGCCAGCAAAGAACTAGAGGCCCCAGTCTGATAAGCAACAAAGAATAGGTCTCCTCCAGTAACCAAATGAGTGAGTTTAAAAGTGAAGCCTTCCCCAGTTAAGCCCAGAGGTGAACACACCTCTGAGCAACATCTTGACTGTAGCCTTATTAAGATACTCTGAGCAGAGAGATCAGTTAAATTGTGTCTAGATTCCTGACCCACAGAAACTGCTGTTTGAAGCCATTGAGCTTTTGAATAATTTGTTCAATAGCAGTAGAAATGAACACTATAATATGATTTTAGTCTGCAACTTTGCTGATCTTCTGCTTATTCCTAGCAAAACAAATCCATGGCACAGCCCTTGAGACTGTTGAGAGAAAAACCCAGGTGAGCTTGTAATTACAGAGGAAATTGGAAATATGAGAATTACTTCTTTCCCTGCTTCAGTGTTTCCACTGCTATGCAAGTCTAACAAAGTTGGGCAAAGGTCGCTCAGGAGGATCTAGGGCCTCTTATACACTATTGATCACTGAGTCCAGAATTTCTCAGTGTTCAACTTGTGTTCAAATCAACTGTCTGGCAACAACAGGTCAGCTTCTCCTCACTGTCCTTTTAGAGGGCTTCTTAAAATGCTCTTTAGAAGTTCCTGTGGGGCCCCAGCCAACACACAAGGCTGTCTCTATCCTAGAACTGTAATTACAGTTATTTCCCAGCCACTGTCCCAACCACTGTGCTGTTCTGGAATTTGTTACTGAGTGTGGGCTGCAGTAAGTGAGGGGTTTTGACAGACTCCTTAAAAGCAATTAGCCAAATGAGAATCACTTGTGCTCAATTTTCAACTGGCTAATTTGGTGTCAGGAAATCTTTAAAAAGCGTGGGTGGCAGACACCCAAAGTCTCCTGGAACTAGCTGGGTAACTTAGCAAAGGGAATTGCATTTCCATGTGCTGAGAAAGTCTTATCAAGGAGGAGGTCCACCTGGGTTTTTCCTCCTCTAACTTGGGTGTCCTATAAAAATTAAAAGCAAGCCAGAACAAGTTACTATGCGTGTGTGTGTGTCTGTGTGTGTCTGTGTGTGTTGCTGGGGAATGAAACCAGGACCTTTACACTGAGCTACATCCTCAGTCTTTTTACTTTTTATTTTTGGACAGGGTCTACTTAAGGTGCAACATTACCCAGGTTAAACTTGAATTTGGAATCCTCCTGTCTCAATCGCCCATGCTGCTGGTATTACAGGTGTGCATTACCACTGCCTTCTACAAGTTACTTTTTACCACCTCAACACAATATGAGCATACTCAGTGGTGCAACTTTGCAGATCTGCATAGAGGCAGAAGTCACCTGGCCCCCACCCATATACTTTAAGCCTGTGTTTCTGTGTCTTGAGTGAATGCTTGCATGAGTTTTGGTCTGTAAGTATAGGAAGAGAAGGGGAGAGGCACTACACATTTGGGAATGTGTGCCCCTCACAGATACAGTATGTATTTTGTGACAAGTATCACCTCTCACAAGTTATAGGTATGAAAATCTCACTCATTGCAAATACGAAGAACACTAATATGTAAAGGGGGCTGTAGTCATGAAGAATGCCTGTATATGGCTCCTGTATGAGAATGTATGACCTCTACAGAGCTATCACTGAATAGAGTTGGAATGTTTCAGGGCTACCATATCTAAAACTGGTGGTAATAAATGAAGTCACAATGGGAGTTCATATGTGTGTATAGCACATCTCAAGTTTTCAGTGTGAGTCATTCACTGACGTGTGTGTTTGTGTGTATGAACAAGTGTACATTCCTGTGGGCAAGTAATGAGGAGAAAAAGACAAGTGCCTGAGCATGGGAGACAGAATTTAACAACACACCCATGAAGCACCCTTTAAGAAGAGGACAAAGGGGAAGATCTGGCTCATTAAGAACCCATCTCATTAGGGCCTGGATTAAGGAGCTAAACCAAACTACTTCATTTCCTTGACAACTGAGCCAATTTGCCCCTTCTCCTTTTACTTCATTAATCAGCAAAAAGGGAAATGGAAGGAAATTTCCCCTGACAGGTGAAATTTACATGCCCTCCATGACTCTTTCTTTTCCAGCAAGTGTTTATAAATGCCTGTTTAGTCTGTGCTCAGCATTGGGCAGTCTTCCCTTTTTTTTCAGTATCTTTACTTGATATACATAAGCGCATTGTTCATGGGGGCATCCACGAATGAAGAATGATTAAACTCAATACAGTGAGCTACCCACTTCTCAATTTCTGACCGTGTTTACAAATAACAGGAGCAGTAGCTATAAGTAGGGCAATAGATTATTTTGTACCCAGAAGTCTGCTGCCATAAAGAATTGGATTTGGCTGAAAACCAGAGGTGTTACCGTAAGAGTCCTCTACTTGTCCTGTAGTTACACAAACACAACCTAGGCTTGAATGTCTTCAAGAGCATTGGGAAAGCTTGGGAAAGTTTTTGAATGCAAAGTACCAACATAGTAGCCAAAGAGAAAAGTTTTGCTTACTTTCAGAAAGAGTTTTGCCCTAGAATAAATTACAGGACATTATGGAGGTGGAAGGCCAAATCAGGGATATTTACCCTGAGGTCACTTCCTCCTTCCCCTATTACTTCCTTTTTCCTTTCCCAGTGCACATGAAGAAAATTCCAATCAGCTCCTTGCATGTCATCAATGCCCGCCTTAAGCACCACCTCCAGTCAAAGGTTACATATACGCCATACCCCCATATCCAGGCAGAGAAAAAGCCAGACCGCTGTCCATTGTGAGCTCCTCTCCACATCCTTGGAATAAAGGCCACTTTTACTTTTTCTTATATTCTGCTCCTTTATTGCACCAAAAAACTTTCATACTTTGTAGAATAAGTAATTTTGTGTCTGAGAAAGCCTATCAGCCCCCCTCAGAATAATGTTAACTAGTATATAGAGCTAAACATACAGAATTACTAAACAAATTAACACTGAAATGACTGCATTATCAAAAGATATGTGATGTGGAGGAAAGACAGTCTCTTTAATAAAATGTTATTGGAAAAACTGGCTATCAACATGCAGAAGACTGAATCTAGACCCATATTTCTCAGCATGTACTAAACTAAAATCAAAATGGATCAAAGAACTAGATGTTCAAACAGAAGCACTTAACCTGGTGGGAGAAAAGAATAGTAAAATTCGAAGTCATAGGTATAGGCAAGGACTTTCTGAAAAGAAACATGTTTTTACAGGAAATAGTTTTTAGAATGAACGAATGTGGCCATATCAAACTAGAAATCTTTTGCACAGCAAAAGGAACAGCCAAGAAAATGAAAAGACAATGTTCAGAAAGGAAAAAAAGTTTCTTTTCATTTCTCAGAGACTCATCTAGAATATATAAATAACTCAAAACATTAGACTTCCCAAAATAAAAGGCAAAAACAAGAAATGGGCAAATGAGATGAAGAGATAGTTCACAGAAGAAAATGTACAAGTGGCCAATCAATACATAAAGAAATGCTAATCACTGAATGTTAGCAACATGCAAATTAAGAGAACACTTGACATTCCATCTTACTGTGGAAAAAATGGCCATCATTAAGAAATCAAATAGTAGCAAGTGCCAGATAGGCAACAGGAAATAAGGAACCCTTCTAAACTGTTGATGGGAACATAAACTAGTGCAGCCAGTATGGAAATAAGTGGAAATTCCTAAAAACACTAAAAATGTCATTTGACCCAGCTACTTCCTTTCTACATATCCTCCTAAGTAAAAAACATCATATGATAGTGATCCATACATAGCCATGTTTATAACAGCACAATTCATAATAGCCAAAACTTGAAAGTCATCTACACAGCCATCAACAGATGAATGAATAAACTAAATGTGGTTTTTACACAAAATGGAGTACTACATTGACATAAAGATAAACTCGAGCCATTTATAGGAAAATGGATAAACTGTGAGATCCTAAAGTTAAATTAATTAAATCACGCACACAATTTTAAATATCAGGTGGTTTCTCTTGTATGAAAAATTCAAAGTATAAATGTAGAAATATTAAAAGCTAGATAATATGTAGTAGGGAGATATTTCTCAAAGGGAATGAAGATCAAGAGATAAAGGGAAGAGAGAGGGAATTAAAAAAGTAATTGAGGTGTGTTATATACATGTGTCAAGTCCCAACAGGAATTGTAAATATTATGTACTACATATGTGTACTAATAAAATCTGTGATGCAGCCATGTATGTGTTTTTTATTTATTATTTATATTATACAACAAATTTCAACTTCAGGTTTAATAACTACTGCAAATTTGAAGTAGTGAATCACACAAATGGAATTTGAAGATATTGGCAATAACCATAATGTTATAGAAAATATTCATGATTTCTATTAGTGACAAAGTAACTATTATTGCTAAAACTATTGTCATTTGTTGCATATATTCATAATTGAAGAAAAAGCTAAGTTTTGGTTAAAGATTTGTAAAAATATATACGTGTACTTATTTTTTCATCTTAGTTTGTAGATCATCCTGAATTCAACTCACAGATTTTAAACAGGTAAATACTCTGGCACTTGAGACAGAAAGACAGAGCCAAAGCTGAAATGAGGTTATGATAGTAACCCCTACATAAGAGAATGTTCTAACCACCACTAAAAAGTGAAAATATGCTGATAAAGTCATAGATTGTACTGTTGGAAAAAGGAAACAACAGTAAGTTACAAGAAAGGAAAAGCTGGTTACAACAAATGTTTACAAATCAGAACTGTTTCTGCCATAAATATGTAATTACCGCAATAACTAAGGATGATGATGGAACAGCATCAACCAGAAAGAATTAAAACTTATTTTGCTCCTCTTTTTTCTGCTTGAATAAGCTCTTCATTGCTTGTTCTGTTTAATGGAGTGAACCTTGTCTTCTTGGGTTGCCCTCTAGGGATTCTTAGTACCTGCTTTGTACAAGAAAACCTTCTCAGACGCCCTCAAGTACCTCAGGGTTCATTGCTCTCGTGTCTCCAGCCTTCTTCCTACCTCCAGTTGAGTACTTACTGTGTTCTCCTTGCTTGTTCCACATATCTACTTTTCACAGTAGACTTCAAGTTCCCCAAACATAGGAGCTGTGTGGGAGACAAATGTCACACCACAGGCAATCTATTTGTGTGTGTTGCATGGATATGCTTATGAGTGAAATATTTTATATTTTTCTCCACTGATGAGTCATTTCAAACAACTGGCTTTGACCACATGGCTAGTTCACTATGCAATTGGGTTGGAACAGGGTGAAGTGTGGCTTCTACAGAGTTAGTTGTTTACTAGCTGCCAAAATTCTAAGACAATGCAGAGTACAGGTAACTATAAACTGACTTAAAATGTAGTTTAAGCTTTCAGTATTGATGTCACTCAAATATATTGAAACTGAGCTAAATTGAAGTATCTATGCAATTGTTGCACATATTTGAAGCCTCCTGAAAGGAATAGAAAATTCACAGGAAGTGCTTCATCATGTTTGAGGCAAATCTACCCGACCTTCAAAAATGATCAAGAAAAGATTGCTAGTTTTGAGGCAAATCTACCCGACCTTCAAAAATGATCAAGAAAAGATTGCTAGTTTTTTTCCCCTCAGTTGAAATACTCACTCAGCCAGCCATCCACCTATGCATGGCTGTGAAAAAGCTGTGAAAATTTTGCACCACCCAGAATCTATTCAAGCATTCATCCACAATTCAAATACCCAACACTCTTATTTGTCTACCCATTCATCTACTTAACCTGAATAAGGAAGTTTAATCTTGGAATCTTAAATGACCTCCACAAATAATTTTTCTATTGAACTGTAAAGGTTGATATATAGTGTCAACTTCAGAAGTTTAGAAGTTTAAGCAACTCAGCAGGGTCCTCACTTTGTAAACATACAAATCCTGTGCAACAGGAGAGCATGGAGATGGTGTGAGCACTACACACACTCTAGGAGGGTGGTTAGCCTCCTTATAATAAAGGCAGGAAAAGAGACTTGATCTCTTTTTTCTCTTGTTGCTTTTACTGTCTTCCACCACCATGAGCTGTTGCCCCTCACCATGCTGCCTTGCCTTGGAGCTAGCTAATCAGACTGAAACCTACATGAACTATGAGCTAAATAAACCTTTCCTTCCTTAATTTTTGTGTTTTGTGTATTTTGTCTCAGCAATGAGAGAAAAGTAGCTTAGACAGAATTTAGTACCAGAGATTTGGGGTCATTGCTGTGACTATATGTGACTATGTGCTTCAAGAGCCTTTGGGAATGACTTGTGGGAAGAGTTTGGAAAGGTTTGGAGATGTTGTATGAAAGAGTAGAGCTGGAATGCCTTAGGCTATTCTGTATGGGATATTCTGGTCAGAGCTCAGAAGACCAGAAAACTGATAAAGACCAGGCTTGAGAGGTTTCTGCTAGGAAGAAGAACTGCATTGGCTGTGGGACCCCAGATGATGTGTCATGGCTTGGCAGACACTTTGTCTGCATTTTGCTTGTGTCCAGAGATTTTACCTGAGACTGAGATTGAAGGCAGCAGACTAATTAATTTGACAGAAAAAATTTCAAGGGAGTCAAATGTTGAGACTGTGGTATGGCTGTGACTGGGAGCTTTTAGCCTGCCTATGCTGTGAATCAAGAGCATAGAGCCAAGCAGGATGATTTAAAACACTGTGAGTTTGTACAGAAGCTCCAGTAAAGCTGTGGACCACAAAGATAGAGGAGAGGACATCTTGATTTCTGAGAAGGAAAAGAATACAAAAACAGGCCAGAAGTCATCACAAGACGCAGCAAGTTCTCACCTTTTTCTGCTTCAAAACTGCAAAAGTGAAAGACTTTGCTTTGAGGAAAAAGCTTCAGGAGTATCATATTCCATAATGGCGGTGGCCACACCATGTTACAGAATGGAGTCAACATAGAAATTTTGTATTTCAGAATTGTATTCAGAGTGCTCATCAATCAAAGCACTTGACCCCGACAGCCAAGAGAGAGGGAAGTCTGGCTACTGCTTCAAGTGGCAGCAGATCTTGGCATTATCCATATGACACTGGTTTTATGTGCATGCAGAACGCAAGAGTTGTGGTGTTAAAAAGGCTTCCCCAGCAATTTCAGAAGGCCCAAGAGGCCAGACAGTGTATGCCCGAGAGGGCAATATGTGAAGCCATGAGGGTGAAGTCCAAGGTGCAGAGGAGACTCCAGAAGTTTGGAAAAGCCAGAAACATGGATTATATGAGGAAACCTGCAAGGAGGGAGAAAGGTCAGCCCAAGATTGAAGCTGTGGGAATTATAACTTCCACAAGTGTTGTAGGGGTGGATCTACACAAGCCCTCTTGAGTTCCCATTTTGTCACAGCTTGCTTCAGATGTTGGACATGTAAATACAAGACTTAAGGTTTGCCTGGTTGGATTTTGGACTTGCTTTGGTCCCAATGCTTGATATCTCCATTTGTAACTTTTGGAATGGAAATGTCTGTCTTGTGCCATTGAATGTTGAAAGTGTTTAACTTTTCATTTGTGCATGGGCTTGCAGCTAAGAGTTTGCCTTACATTTCGGAAGAGATTTGGAACTTGGACTTTTCGGCAGTCAATGCTGAAACTGTTAGGACTATGGCAAGTCTTAGAGATGGACTAAATGCCTTTCAGGGGCCAGGAAAGAATGTTACTGTTCTAATGCAATATAATATTAAGAGACTTAATGCTGGTTATTAAAGACTGCTAAAACTGTTTTATAATGTTCAAGTTGTGAAATGATAAGAATAAGCATATCTTTGTATCTGGAGACTGGTTTAAAGAAATGTGTCTGGTTGCCAAGTTGATAATGGGTGGATTGTAATAGTTGATATATTGCATCAACTTGCAAAATTTAGAAGTTTAATGAAGCAACTCAGCAGGGTACCCACTTTGTAAACATCCTCATCTTGTGCAAAAGGAGGGTAAAGGAATGATGTGAGTGCAACACCCACCAGTGCCACATGGATAATGCCAAGGAAGGGTAGCCTGCTTATAATATAAAGCAGGAAAAGAGGTATGTATTCCCCTTTTTGCTCTTGTTGCTTTTGTTTTCTCCCACTGCCTTGAACTGTTGCCCCTTACCATGCTACCCTGCCTGGGAGCAAGCTGATTACAGAGGAATCTCCACAAACTGTGAGCTAAATAGACATTTCTTTCCTTAATTTTGGGCATTGTGTATTTTGTCTCAGCAGTGAGAGAAATGTAACTAAGACAAACTGAGTCTTATAAAAATTCTGATGGGGAGCATGAAAATCTGATATTTAACAATTATTGGTTCTAACTAAGCTGCCTTTCTCTTAAGATTCTTGGACCTTTTCATGCTTGTCTTTCACTCTAACACAGTAATTCTCATACATCAATCCTACAGCCTTTCTATATAAGTATTTTCCTCAGTAAACACTGATAGGGATCAGAGAGAGGAAGCTTTCTTCTCAACATCTTTAAAGGTGAGAATTGTGCTACAGTATTGATAGATATGGAGTAATGACGAAAGGCTTTTAAAAGGGAAAGCATGAAAAAGAATATTCCTAGTATAATTTACCTGTTCTGCAACTCCCTGAGACTTCTTCCTGACTTCCAAATCTTGAGGGAGTATAACAGAAGACAATCAGCAGGAGAGGAAGAATAGCAAAGCTGTATAGGAAGTTATTGCTGCACTAAGTCATGTCTCCTACACAAGTTTCCTGACAACCCAGGCAAGGAGACCCGGGCAGTGTATAATTTGGTGACCTTAGATATATTCATGCTATTGAAAAACCAACACCAGTATCCATCTCCAGAAGCTTTTCATCTTCCCAAGTGAAACTCTACATCAATTACACAACAACTTCTCATTTTCTGCTTCTATCAGTTCCTTGAAACCATCATTCTTCTATCTCTATAAATCTGATTACTCTAAATAAATGGAATGATAGAATACTTTTCATTTAGAGTCTGAAGATTTACTTAGGATACTGTCTTCAAAGTTTATCCATTGTCATAGCATCTGTCAGATGTTCCTTCCTTTTTAAGAATGAATAATACTCCATTATTATTTTTATTCATTCATTCATATACTGATGGACAATTGGGTTGCTTCCATCTTTTGGCTATTGTAAATTATGGAGCAATGAACATGGTTATAGAAATCTCTTTTCAAGATTCTGTTTTTGAGTTTTTGAATTGATACCCAGAACTGCAATTGTTAGATGCTATGGTACTTACATTTTTAATTTTAAAAGGAAATATTTTCCAGAATGTTTACAACATTTTACATTCCCACCAGTAATATACAAGGGTTCCAATTTCTCCACATTTTTAATGACACTTGTTTTTTTCTGGGTTTATTTTGTTTTGTTTTTTATTGTGCTTATACTAATAGGTGTAAGGTATTATTTCATTTGTGGTTTTGAGTTGTATTCTCCTGATTATTAATTATTTTGTGTATCTTTTCACATGTTTTTGGCTATTTGTATATCTTCTTTGTTTATTTTTGCTGTTGTTGAGTTTTAAGAATTTTTGCATATTGTAGATATCAATATCTTCCTAGACATGTTATCTGCAGATGTCTCCAGATGCTTTTACTTGAGAGTGTCTTTCAACGGATAAAGGTATTAAATTTTAATAAAGTCAAATGTATTTTTTTTTCATTTTGTTGCCTTTTTTGTGTCATATACAAGAAATCATTGCTAAATCTAATGTCAGGAAGATTTTCATTTTTATTCTGTGAGAGTTTTATACTTTTAGCTATTATACATATGTCTGGATCTATTTTGAATTTATTTTTGTGTATGATGTGAGGTAAGGATCTGACTTATTTCTTTTGCATGAGGATATCCAAGTTTCCAATATTTCCTGTAAAGGTTGTCATCTTTCCATTGAATGATCTTGATATCTTTGTCAATAATCACCAGACTATTTAGTGAGTGTGTATTGCTGGGTTCTCTATACTATTTCATTGGTCTATGTATCTGCCTTTATGCCATTGCCAAAATGTTTTGATCATTGTTGCTTTGCAGTAAAATTTGAAGTAAGGAAGTATGAGCCCTCCAAATTTTCTTAATTTTTCAAGACTGTTTAGGTCATTTTGGATCCCTTGAGATTTCATAGAAATTTTATGATGGATTTTTTTGTTTCTGCAAAAAATTGTCATTGGCATTTTGATAAAAATTTCAGTGAATCATTAGATCACTGTGGGTAGTATATGACATTTGAAATACAGCAAGTCTTTCAATCCAAGATTACAGAATTTTTTCCATTTATTTAGGTCTCCTTTAGTTTCTTTCATCAATGTTTTATAATTTTCAGTGTACAAGTCTTTCTTCCTCTTGGTTAAGTTCACTCATGAGTATCATATTTTTTAATAATATTTTAACGACTTGTTTTCTTCATTTCATTTTCAGACTGTTCAGTGTAAGTTTATGTATTTAAATTTATTTTAAGTGATACATGAAAATAAAAAATATACATATTAATAGGTCAATATGATGACTTGGTACTTGTATACAATGCATAATGTTTAAATCAAGTTAAGCCATATTTCCACAAACATTTGTCATTCATTATGGTGAAAACTTTCAAAATCCTTTCTTCTAGGTTTTGAAATGCACAATTCATAATTACTATCTATAATTACCCTACTGTGTGACAGCATACAAGGACTTTTTCCTTCTAACTTTAACTTAATAATCATTAGGCAGCATATATAAACACAACTTATATTTATGTTAACTTTGTATTATGCAACTTTGCTTTGTTAGTTGTAATATGTTTTTGTGAGATTCTTAATGTTATCAATGTAAGAGGTCAAGTCTTGTGTAAACAGAAAATAAATTTCCTTTTTTGTTTTCTATTTGGATAATTTATTTCCTTTTTTTTTTTTTTTTTGGTACCGGGGATTGAACTCACGACCTTACGCTTGCCAGGCAGGCGCTTCAGCCACTGAGCTAAATCCCTGGCCCTGGATAATTTATTTCCTTCACTTTCGTAGTTGTCCTGACTCAGCTTTCCACTATTATGTTGAACAGAAATGCCAAAAGAAGACATCTTTGTCTTCTTCTCAATCTTTGAGTAAAAGCTTTGATGCTTTATTATTTTTGAGTGTGATATCAGATGTTAGCTTTTCACATATGGGTCTTATTATGTCATGATAGTTTTTTCCTATTCCTAGTTTCTTTATGTTTTTATCATTAAACACTATTGAATTATGTAAAGTGGTCCTCCTATATCACTTGAAATGATGTCATGGGGTTCCCCCTTTATTCTGATTATATAATGCATTACATTTTTAAAAAAAAATTTTAATGCTTAAATATTCTTGTATTCCAAGAAGAAAACCCACTAGTTCATAGTGTGTAATCCTTTTAATATGCCATTGAATTCTGATTCTTAATATTTTGTTGAAGATATCTATGTTAATATTCATAAGATATAAAGATCTCATTTTCTTTCCTTTTAGAGTCTTTGCTTTGATATCAGGCTAATACGGGCCTCATATAATGAATTAGTATTATGGTTTAAATCTAAATGCCCCTCCAAAGCCTCATAGGCTTATAGATGGGGCTTTTGGTAAGTGATTGGATAATGGGGGGAATAATACTTCTCAGTGGATTAGTCCACTGATGAGTGTATAGCTAAATATGATGTTGGGAAGTAAAGCCTGGTTGGAGGAGATGGGTCACTAAGGGAGTGGCCTGGAAGGGTGTATCTCTCTCCCTCCTTCCTTAATCTCTGCTCTGCCCCATCTGGCATGCTACCTTGCCTTGGAGCCAGTCGATTATGAGCTGAAACCTCTATAAACCATGAACCAAAATAAACCTTTTCTCCTATAGCTTGTGAATGTTGGATATTGTGTCTCAGCAATGTGAAAGCACCTAAGAAAGCTAGGAAGTGTCCTCTCTTCAGTTTTCTGAAGACTTTGAGAAGGATTGGTGTTTTATATAAACCAATAGTGAAGTCATCAGGTTCCTAGCTTTTCTTCACTGCAAACATTTTGATTCCTGATTTAATCCCCTACCAGTTCAGATTCATTAGGATTGCCTATTTCTTTTCTTTTCTTGTTTTCTTTTGTTTGATTTTTATAACACCGTGGACTGAATTCAGGGGCTCAAATATGCTAGGCAAGCACTCTACCACAGTGCTACGATAATTTCTTAATGATTTAATATTGGTAGATTATGTATCTCTAGAATTTGTCCATTTCATCCAGGTTATTCAGTTTTTAGTATACATTTGTTCATTATACTCTTATAATCCTTTTTATTTCTGTTAAATTGGTATAATACCTCCTCCTCCATTTCTGATTTTAGTCCTGTGAGTCTTTCCTTTTCTGTTCCTAATAAATCTAAATAAACATTTGTCAATTTTGTTGAATTTTTTAAAGCACCAACTTTTTCTCTATTCTCTAATTTTCTGTGTTCTAATTTTTATTATCTCTGTTCTTCTGCTACCTTTGGGTTTAGTCTTTTTTTTAGTTCCTTAAGGTAAAAATTTAGGTTGTTGATTTAAGAACTTTCTTCTTTTTTAGCACAAGCATTTATACTATAAGTAGTACTTTTCGCAGAGCATCCCATAAATTTTGGATGTTCTATTTTCCTTTTTATTTCTCTCAACATATTTTCTAATTTCCCTTAAGTTTTCTTACAGGCAGAAGCAGGGAACACTATTTTGTTGTGTTTTCGCTATTCAGCATCAGGGTCCCCCAAAGCAATATGAACTTTGAAATAAAATAACAGGTCTAAAACTCTTATTTATCTACAATGGAACAGACAATTTAATCATCTTATAATTATTCTTTTTTCTTTTCTTCCTTCTCTCCTTCTATATGTCATTTTTCTTCCTTCCTTCTTTCCTTCCTTCCTTCCCCCCTCCTTTCCTTCCTTCTTTTCTTTATTACTTAACTGCATATTTAACAACTACAATAGATGGAGCAGTGATAGTATACACATGACATAAGTAAGTCATAGTCCCTTCTCCAAAAGAGTTCATGGGATGTAATTCACATTTTTGATCATATACTCTACATAGAATAACTGTTGCTCTTGGAAAGAATTCAAACAATTAATTACTTTCCTGGTCACAAACCCTATTTGGACTTTGTAGTCTTTCTTTACTCTCAAACGTGCATGTACACTCACATGCACATATGTACATA